>JAHZNB010006234.1:0-21796 GCA_027744295.1 Callyntrura guangdongensis
AGCGGACCTGCTGGCATTGCATTAGGAAATGCGAAAGGTGGAACTACTCCTGGATTTGCTGAAGGAGGAATCATTCCTGAAATTTCTGGAAAGACCATTCCTGGACTTACTGGTGGACGAACCATTCCTGGAATTGCTGGTGGAGGAACCATTTCTGGAATTGCTGGTGGAGACATAGCTGCAGGCATAATGCTGGGTGTAATGGTCTTTTCAACTTCCACCAAAATTGCTTTAATTTGATCTGGTGGTAAATCCACTATTTCGATTCCTAATTCTTTCAATGCTTCCTCTACCATTGCTTCCGTTTCCGGAGACACTTCTGGGGACGGTGGTGGTGTTACCCGCGGAGGTAGAACTGATGCTGAAGTCCCCTTTGTCAATTGTTCTAACCAATCCAATACCTCTTTCTCTGGACTTTCGGTAGTCACATCCAACAATGGAGCGGCCACAGTAGGAGTAGCGGTCAGGGTCACGCTCGAATTGCTCTTCAGTTTAAGCCACTGCGTCCATGGGTATTCCGTTGTTGCTTCATCCTTTGACATCTTCGGTACTGGTGTTACTACCGTGGTATTTTTGGACGCGTTCACCTTTAACTGTACCCATTCCATCCAGGCAGCTTGCAGGGGAGGAATTTCTCCCGGAACCGGTGCAGTCGCCGGCTTTCCGGTTTTTTCAAGAATAACCTTTGCCCATTTTACAAGCACCTTCTGTTCTGCTGGTGGAATTTTCTCGTCAGAGTCCACAACTGGGAACGGTAACGCAAGTTCGGGGACAACTGGTGGGAGTACTGGGGTTGCTTCTGGAGAGGGTGGAACCAATTCTACGGGTTTGGCTGCGAGTAGAGGTGCAGCTCCTGGCGGAAGTCGGGCAATCACCGAAGAAGGAATTATAGAAGCAATCGGAATGGCTGGAAGTAATGATAACTCCGATGCAGGTAGATTTTCTAATTCTGTTATTGTTTCAGCCACCTGAGCTAGCTCGTCGGGGGTGGCAGCTGTAAGAATGGAGGTGATAACTGGAGGTGGGAGACCGGACAGTGCTGGAATAATGACGGATGAGATGGATGGAGGGACACCAGGAATAATTGGTGAAGGTGGAACTACTTCAGGTGGGGCCAACACTGGGATCATTGGAGTAGGTAGTTCTGATACTGGCACTGCTGGAGGTGAAACGACTCCTGGAATTTTCACGGGTGTACCTAGCAAAGAAACTACGGAAGGAGGCAACTTAACCACTAGTGATGGCGGTAATACAGTTCCTACTTGGAGGGGTACCGTCAAAGCTAGTTTCTTCTCTGCGAGCGGCAAAGCCTCTAGCTTCATGATGGTGTCCACCATCTGTGCAAGTTCAGATGGGGTGGCAGTTGTCAGGATTTTTGTTATTGCTGGCGCTGACAGGTCACTGAGAGGAGGGAGTACAATAGACGCAATGGAGGGTGGAAGACCAGGAATTTCCGGAAGTGGAACGGGTTCTGTAGGTACTGGGGATGTTACCTCGGGGATGAGACCAGGAAGCGTTATTGGTTTCGCCAGCATGGGTATAATTGAAGGTGGTAATTTGGCGACCAGTGTGGGTGGAAGAATTGCTTGTATATCCAAAGCAGATATAATTGGCTTTACCGCAGGAGGTAAATTTTCTAACTTCTCAATGGTTTCAGCCACCTCAGCTAATTCCGTAGGGGTGGCCAGGGATAAAATTTCTGGCACCAGAGAAGGTGGAACAGCGGCAAGAGCGGGAACAATTTTGGCCACAACTGCCGGTGCCGTAGCGCTGGGAACAGCAAGGGCAACAGGAACGTCGAGAGTTGGCAGGACATCTGGTGGTAGCTTGGCAAGCAAAGTTGATGGAAGAATCGATTTCACCTCTAATTTTTCAATAAGTGGTTTTTCTGCAGGTGGAACAGCTTCTAGTTTTGTGATGGTTTCAGCCAGCTCGACAATTTCAGCAGGAGTTGCCACGGTTAAAATAGTTGTAACCACCGGAGGTGGAACAGCCGATAAGGTGCTAACTATTGATTCCAGTGCGTCAGTCTGCGGTGGCACTTCACCAGCTGGAGCAACGGCAGGGATGGTTATTGGTACGTCAAGTAAAGGGATAACCGCTGGAGGAAGCTTGGTGACAAGAGTGGGCGGAAGAATGCTTTCTACTTCCAATTTTGCCACCAGTGGAGCTTCAGATGGTGGAAGGGCTAAAAGTTTGGTGATAGTTTCTTCAATCTTCTTCAGCTCTTCGGGAGTAGCAGCAGAAAGAATTTCAGCTACAACCGGAGGTGGAACCAGGGATAGGGCTGGGGCAATTTCAGAAAATTATCGTAGGAGGCACTCCAGGTACAGTGGGGATTAAAGAAGTTGGTGCAACTGCGGGCGGAACCATTGCGGGCATAGTAATCGGGGCTCCAAGTAAAGGCACCATCGCTGCTGGTAACTTGGCAACCAGAGATGTTGGAAGAATAGTTTCCACCTCCAATTTGGCAACCAATGGAGCATCCGTGGGAGGAAGGGCTTCAAGCTTAGTGATGATGTCTACAATTTTCATTAGTTCGGCTGGCGATGCTTTAGTCAGTACTTCTTTGACGACGGGAGGGGGAAGTGCCGAGAGCACAGGAGCTACTGCAGCTACTATTTTTGGTGGCACAGCAGGAACCTCCGCTGGGGTTAGTACAGTTGAAAGTGGTATCGCAGGTGGGAGTGTTATTGGAGCAGCTAGTAAAGGAACAATTGGTGCGGGTAGCTTGGCAACCAATGTTGATGGTAAAATGGTTTCTACTTCCAACTTTGATACCAGTGGGGCTGCCACTGGAGGAAGGGCTTCAAGTTTTTTAATAGTTTCAACCAGTTCGACAAGTTCAGATGGTGTTGCTTCTGTAAGGACTTCCTTGACGACGGGAGGGGGAAGTGCGGATAACACTGGAGCCACTGTCTCTACTACCGTTGGTGGCACAGCAGGAACCTCGGAGGGGGTTAGCACAGCTGGCGTTGGTGTCACTGGAGGGAGTGTCAATGGAACAGCAAGCAATGGAATAATTGGTGCAGGTACCTTGGCAACCAAACTGGCTGGTAAAATCGTCTGTACCTCGAGCTTGGAAGCCAACGGCGCTTCTTTACGTGGCAAGGCTTCCAGTTTTATAACGGTTTCTATCAATTCGGCTAATTCCTCAGGAGTTGCCACCGTCAATACCTTCTTAGCGGCCGGTAATGGTACTTTAGAGAGCACAGGGGCCAGGAAAGTTACAACTTCCGGGGGTACAGTTGGCACGGCTTCTGGAGTTAGCAGGGTAACAGCAGCAGGAGTCACTGGTTTAATCGTCAAGGGTGCGGCAAGCAAGGGCACAATTTGTGGGGGTAGCTTGGCAACTAGTGTGGGCGGTAAAACAGTTTCCACTTCCAGTTTGGAAATTAGGGGAACTTTTGCTGGCGGAAGAGCTTCGAGTTTTTTAATAGTTACCACCAGTTGGACAAGTTCTGCTGGGGTTGCTTTAGTCAGTATTTCCTGGATGACGGGAGGGGGAAGTGCAGAAAGCGCAGGAGCTGCTACAGCTACTATTTTTGGTGGTACTCCAGGAACCTCAGGAGTCAGTAGAGTTGGAGGTGGTGTCGCAGGCGGTAGTGTGATTGGAGCAGCCAGTAAAGGAACAATTGGTGCAGGTAGCTTGGCAACCAAAGTTGGAGGTAAAATGGTTTCCACTTCCAGCTTGGAAATAATAGACGCTTCCGATGGAGGAAGGGCTTCAAGTTTTTTAATGGTTTCAATCAGTTGGACAAGTTCTGCTGGGGTTGCTTCCGTAAGGACTTCCTTGACTACTGGAGGTGCCAATGCGGAAAGCACAGGAGCCACGGCAGCTACTATCGTTGGTGGCACAGTAGGAACCTCCTCTGGAGTCACTTTAACAGGAAGTGAAGGTGATGGTGAAATCGGAATCGTTAAAGGTGCAGTGAGAAGTGGAAGCTCTGTTGCAGGAACTTTTGCAATCAAACTTGCAGGTAAAATTGCTACAATCGGTATCTTTGGCACCGCTGCAGGTGGAAGTGTTTCGATTTTTTCAATGGTAGCCACTATTTCAGACAATTCTGCTGAGGTCGCCAACATTAGCAGCTCTTGGACCAGTGGAGGTGGCGCTGCGGAAAGAGCAGGAGCAATAGTAGCCACTATTGTAGGTGGCACCCCAGGAATCGTCGGTATTGGTGAATGAGGTGCGACTGCTACTGGAGGTAACGCTGTCGGCGATGGGGCAGCTTCTGATAATACCAAGGGAGCCTCAAGTAATGGTAACACTGTGGCAGGGACCTTGGCTAGAAGAGTTGGTGGGAGTATTGTCTTTACATTGACTTCAGAAAGTAGCGCTTTTTGTGCAGGTGGAACAGCTTCCAGTTTGGCAATGACCTCAGCCATCTCAGAGATTTCCGCGGGAGTTGCTTCACTAAGAATTTGGGAAATAAGTGGAGCAGGTAATTTGGACAGGGCCAAGACAACAGGGGATGTAGCTGGTGGAAGTACATTTGTTAATGGAGTCACAGCTAGTGCTGAAACACTGGGAGCTACCTCAATGGTCACGGGCTGAGTTAGATAAGGAATGCTTTGTGGTGGCAGCTTGTTAACCAAAGAGATCGGCAATAACGGTAAAATGGAGGTCACCACTGGTTTGGTGGCAGGTACTTTTTCCTCGACGCTTTCCTTTATTTCAGCCAATTCGTCAGGCGTTGCTACCGCTACAATCTGCTGAAGTATTGGTGGAGGAACAGCTTTCAATACAGTGGCCACAGCATCCGGTTGAGACGGTGGGGCTAAAGCAAGAGGTTGACTTAAAATTGGTAGCACTTCAGGAGATAATTTGGAGACAAGTTTTGGTGGCACTACGGACATTACAAGAGGAGGTGAACTCAAAGGGGTCAGTGAAGTGGTAGCTTCCAAAACGGAAATTGCGTTGACAACAGTTGCCACATCGGAAGGAGTTGCCTTGGCTAAAATTTCCTGGGCTAAAGGGGCTGGTAGAGACGACAGTAGCAAATTTGAAGGAGTAGTGGTCTTAACCGTAGCTGGTGGCGGTACGGGATTGGCTAATAAAGGGGCTACTTGAGACGGCACCTTGGCTAATAAAGACGGGGGTAGCAATGCCCCCAATGAGGGTCGTGGTGCTACTGATGGGATTTTCGCCAACTTTGCGGTATTTGCTACCAAGACTGCAACTTCAGGTGGAGTAGCTACGGGAAGAATAGCGTCGACTACCGGCGCTGGTAAGGTAAGAAGTATAGGTGGTACGAGTTTCGTTGTGGAGGCTTTCACGGAGGGAGGAATTCGGGCTTCTAGAGAGGGTGGAAGTATAGCCGACACGGGAACATTGGCCAATGGCGTTTGTTCAGCAGGTGGAATAGCCTCTAATTTGGCGAGGGTGGTAATCACCTCGGTAAGTTCAGCCGGTGTTGCTGTCGCAAGTATTGCAGATCTGACTGGTTCTGGAATTATTTGTATTGGTCCGGTCTCTGCTTTTGAAGAAAGGGAAAGTGGAGTAGCAGCGGTGGGGGGTTTAATGGGTGTTGCCAGTAGCGGGGTCAAAATATCCGGTAACTTGGCTACTAAGCTGGATGGGAGAACTTGCGAAACCAGTATGGTTGGGGTGGGTGAAGAGGTTGAGATTTGCTCTTCAGCCTTGACCACAGCCAATATCACTTGGGTAAGTTCTTCGGGTGTGGCTTTGGCAACAATTTGAGAAACCAGTTGATGTGGAATGGGTCTCAAAACGGTAGAAAGCGTTTCAACGGGAGGAGAAGATACGGGGGAAACTTGAGACAGTCTTTGAAATTGTGGCATACCTGAGAGGGGTCCGAATGCTGCTGGAGTTTGGATGTCAAAGTCAGGGTAATGTGGAGATGGTGGTGTGATATTGAAGACAGACATGTAACTTGGTCGTGCAGAGGAGGGAATGGATGACATTGGCTGACCTTGACTCTGTGAAAACGAAAAGACTGGCTGATTTGTTGGGATAAACACTAATTGTAAGAGATATTTTATGAAAACATTTAGTGAAAACGTTTAGTGGAAAACATTTAATGAAAACCATTTAGTGAAAGACATTTTGTTTGACATGGTTCAAAAACTTACGCTCTGCTCCTGTGACCAAGAAAGAAGCCGAGGGGCAACGGTGGANCCTGTGACCAAGAAAGAAGCCGAGGGGCAACGGTGGAGCTGTATCGGTCCGGAGCCATTCTTTTCACCATTCCAGCTGAAGCCGAGGACCCAATTCCGGGCTGGGTCAAGGGAATCTTTAAATTTGTCCAGGCATCCCACGGAGTTTCAGGAGTGCTTCCTGGTGTGGTTAGTGGATTTGTAAGCGGCAATTTCATTTGTGTCCACTGAATCCAAATCGCAGGTTCTGTAGAGGAGGTGTCGTTACCAGCATCACTGTTTATTGGCGATGGTGGCGGCGGTGGGGACAGAAGTGGAGACAGTAATGCTCCAGGCCCTGCCGTAGGTAAAGATGCTCCTGTTGGTGTCAATGCCGAGGAGACCTTCATTCTTGTCCAGGATACCCACGGAGCCTCGGGCGTGCCCTCTGGGGGAGCAGGTCCTGGAATAAGCTTCTTTTTCGCTTTGCTTCCACCCATAGGAAGCCCTGGGATTGGAGGCGCTTTTAAGCTCATCCATTGTGACCACGGGGAGACCAATGAAGTACTAGGATCTACACTAGGAACCAGCGAACTTCCGTCCACTTGAGGTTTTCCTGTGAAATAAAATGAAAAAATTTAACAAATGTTTATTTTATTTTTGTAAAAAAATCCTTAAAATTCCCTAATCATTTACCACTGACCTTGACAGGATCCCAAAAGTAAAGTCACCGCCAATATCCAAGATATCGGCTCCATTTTTTAAAAATAAACTCTAAAATATTAACCTGTAATCTAATGTTACACCTTCCACGAAAAAAATACCCAATAACTCCCTTTTGACTTTATGCGTGACTTGCCTCTCTCTTTCAATGAAGTAATCAAGAAAGGAAGGAGGAAATAATAAAGCAGGATCAAAATTCAATTAATATTAATCGTTAATATCGTCATAAATCAACGTTACAGCTAAGTCGAAAGGGGTAAAAAATGTGGTAATGTAATATTTAAAAACAGTTTTGCCATAACGGAGGATTTTCCCAATTGACAAACCGGATTGGCCTAGCACTGTCCCAGCAGCATCGCATGGTAACGGTAACGAAATGACTGTTTTCTTAAACCACAAGACTATTCTATATGTCTTCAATATTTTTTCTAAGGATTTGTCAACCAGCAGGGCAGGACATGTGGTGAAAAAATGATGCCGGATTAAAGTACTGGACACACCTGGACATTTTTATACATTATGTCATTTACCCGTGTGTACGATGACTTTTACAATTAAACGACTGCTAGAAAGGTCATTTGATCAAATAAGGTAGTTAAACTAAAAACATATTTTATGCGCCTCTCACATATCCTCACAAGTGTTCCTTATCATCATCATCATGACCAGCAGTTTAAAAAGTCTGTTGGCCAACTGTGGATAATAAATTTAAAAGATTATTTTTTTACCTACTTTGTTGTTTCAATTTTATAAACGAAGCTGCTTTTTGTAGCAGCTTGTTGATCTGCCTTACTGAATGAAAGTAAAAATTATTTTAATTAGTTAACTAGACGAATATATTTTGCATATTAGGAATTCACAGAAAATGATACAAACGCTGAAGTGGATTCCACAAAGTGTGAGTCGAGTGCAAAAAACCTTTTATCTTAATCAATCAATTTATGACAGTCAAAATTTTTATCGACGTTAAAGGTCAAAAATATTTATGAAAACATTTAAAATGTAGTTTACGATAAATATTAATAGTACATCCAGCATCGATTTAACTAATTTTATACGGAGTCAAACAATTATACAGTGTTGAAGCGGGTACAACAAATAAATTCAATTTTCAAAATTTTCGGTATCATGCTGTCATTTTGCCTTTGCCACACACAGTTTTATTGCAAGTTGCCACACAGCCAAAACGAAAGGTGAAGTGAAAGGTACCGTTTCTATGGCTCGGTTCGATCGTTTGTGCAATATGTATTAATTAGAGGAAATTTCAAAAAACCAAAACGTAGCATCTTGGCGCCCCGGTGGCTTGAATGGCTTAACAATAAAACTTTTCACTCTTATAGTAAAAAAGGCCAACATACTTGTCAAGTAATTGAATACGGGGAATGGGACTGTGGAGGGTTCATTTTTATGCTGGTTCATGTTATACGATAATTTTTTCTGCTCGATAATTTCCCATTTCAAAAATTTCCCAAGTCTTATATTCGTAATAACAAAATGAACATTACCAAACTATCAATTATGGCAGGCAACTAAATTAACTTACTGGAACCCAGTTTCCAAAGGTTATCAGAATGTCTTTGTATCGTGAAGTTTTATAGCACACAGAATTTTTCTGTATTTGTAGATTCATTGGTCTATTTATAGTTCCTCTTGCAATTTGCCATGATATTATGTGCATCAGATTAGAATAGTTCAATTTAAAACTATCCACGCGATGACGACGACGATCTATTCCCAGATAAGGAAACGTTTTACTTTTTCACGTTAACCTTACAAAGCTACACATGTGCTACAGTTTTTACAAAAATATTTATCAAGCAAAAAATCATGCACGTCTGCCTGCCTGCTAGCTATATCTACAACCGTTCGAGTATCACATTTCACATTCCTCCTCCCCCAACTCCCAAATCACGATACTATCAAAAACCCAATTACTACTGGAAACAAATCCCTTTCGACTTTCGTACTACTTTGTCCAGTCACTGCGGAACAGCGGGGACAAGGGGGGAATAATCATATCCTGTAACGTTAAAGTAAAATTTAAAATTTTAGGATTAGGAGGGGGGGGGAGTATGTTTTTGACCAACCCTCATCCCCCTGGTTCCGCAGTCTATGACTACCACCTTGAACATAATGTATATAAATTATATGTCAAGCTAATTTATCACTTACTTTTATTGTTCACTACATGGCCATTCCGGACCTTGGAATTTGTAAATTGCGATTTTCTATGATTAATTATGCATGCAAAACACACATTAGGTATCTCAAGTCAATTTGAAACTAAGCTAGCGATCAACCTAATTTTTTGATATGGATCGAAAATGCATTTTTTGATTGCGGCATAACGTGACAAGTTATTGTAACGGTTAGTATGATATACCGAATGCCGTCTAATTGAAAGAATTGTAATGCTCAAACAAAGGTAAATGTTACCCAAATTTAGGTATCGATTAAAAAGCACCTAAATAAGTATTGGATAAAGGACGATTGGAATAATTATCTTGACCGTGACCCTGACAAAAAAAATGTTTTATTTTTTCTGCTGAAATGATATTTGCTTTATCACAACGAAAAATCCAATTTAGCCGGCGGCAAAGCAATAAAATTTTACATACAGACAGAGTTATGATTCCCTAAAAATTATTACAAACGAAACGGAGTATAATGGAGCAATGTTTACAGTTCTTTGCAGCACGTTTTAAGTTTGTCATGTTGTCAACAGATATCCAGACAAGACTGTGTGTCACATGAATGTTGATTGTTTAGTCCATTGAAAAGGAAAACGATGGCATGTCACAGTTTGCTCGTACTACTTTCCCTTTTGGTGACATGCTGCAAAATGGGGAACGGGGAAAAGACCGATGATAACCCTTCATTAGTATCATATCTTCTTCGGGACAAATTTCTTTCGGCAGAGTGCGAAATTACGGTTGTCGTGGTAACCTTCACAAGTGTAGTTGATTACTCATCGCCCTGGGAAGAATTGTCAACGCCAGAAATGTCATCAACTGGAGGAGTATTTGCGTTGTCGACCATATCTAGTACTGATAAGGAAAATTTGTCATTTCCTTTGGTGACATTTAAAAGAGAGCAAGATGTACATCGACACATCACACGGAGTTGTGGAACGGCAATAATAAAAATGTCTCAACGTCACCCCAAACTTGCTGCGGTGGCTAAGTGACACGCTGATGCCGAAATGGATGCCAATTCTTAGAAAGGATGAAGACCACTTTGTATTCTTGTTCGATCATGAAGATGATTTGAATCTGTTGCTTTTATCGGACAAATTTGGGAATAAAATTAAGTTCAAGATCGGCATTGTATCTCAGGCAGAGTCTCATATTGACAGGGTGACAACAGTTGATTTGTATCCGGCGAAGGGTGGGCTGCCCTACTTGAAAGCGATTACATACACCCCTTCAGAAAGGAGTCCTGCGTCTTCATTATTTTTCCCCGACACGAAAAATTTTCACGGCAAGTATCTTCGTGTGGCCAGTCCCAGAGCCCCGCATTATATTGAAATAAAGCCAGATCCCAGTGCCGTTGGAGGGTGGCGGGGGGTACGAGGTCTGTACAAAATTTGGTTGGACGTAATGCAAGAGAAATTTAACTTTACTCTATACCTTTTCCAGTCCAGTGCTGGAGGCAGTCCTGGAAAACGACTAAAAAATGGAACATGGGTAGGCTCCATGGGAGAAATATTAGGGGACCGTGCCGACATGGCGGCATTCAGTGGGCATATTTACAATCGTCACAAACTCGTCCACTGGTCTAGTCCCCTAACGTATGAATGCATGGTTTTCATTACTCAAAAGCCCAAATCCTTTTTCAGTGCGTCGGCCGTCTACCGCCCATTTCCGGTGATATTGTGGATCGGATTGGGAATCTCGGTGGGCATTCTCGGAGCTACCATTAGACTGATCTTGGCGAAATTTCGAAAAGACACGACGGTAGCCGTCTTAAGTCACAAACGAGTTATGGTGTACTTTTTTACCAGTTTTTTAGAGCAAGAAGCTCAGTATCTGCTACAGAGTGCGGGAATGATAACTCCGATTCGCATGTTAGCATCCTTCTGGCTCCTTTTTGCGATGATCATAAGCACAGCATACAAGGGGAAGTTGGTGGGTCTCATTGCCTTTCCGGAATTCACATGGATCCCCACCACCTTTGACGAGCTGGCTTATTCTCCCACGTATAGGATTGGGTTGAATGTGTTTGGAAAGGGGGGCGCGACCTACTCTGTACTCAGCACGAGTAAAAGTCCAGTGTACCAGACATTTTTTCAAAAGATGGAGATATTTCCAGATTCTGTGGTCTGTTTGCAGGAGGTGCTTAGGGGTGAAATGGGCTGTTTGATGGTACGCAGTGTAGCAGAATTTTATGGGGCGAAGAACTTTAGTGATTTTTTTGGTCGGAGTCCTTTTCAGGCTTCCGAACAGACAGCTCTTTTTAGGGAAAATGGTTATGTATGTAGCGTAATCTTCTGTTCTTTAATTAGTCAAAAAATGATTTTAAAAAAATTGTGAATTTTGAATATTATTTTTTCAGATTTGGGAGAAACGAGCTATATTCCGGAATCATTTTGACCGAACAACGTGGTCCATTCAGGAATCAGGATTGGCGTCCTTGTGGTTTCATCAGGATCTTCACAATGTCAAAAAGAAACGGCTGGACTGGGAAAAGTTGGCTTTGCGCAAAAAATCGTCCACAGCCGTACAAGTGGGCGAGGGTCCAATAAGATTGAAAAGGAGCCAATTCATTGGCGTTATATACTTGTACATTTCCGGGTGTCTCCTTAGTACTGTTTTAATTCTGGTAGAAAAACTGTACAACAGGCTTCAACAAAGCAGGGCGAAACAAAGATTAGAAGTACTTCGGATTAATTTTTACTGAGGCTTTCTCAGCGCAGTCACCAAATGGCCAATATGGTTTTTGGATTAGTGACCAAAATGAGAAAATTTCTCGTTAAGAATTATGGTAGAATAAACCAGAATGCATGGAAGACATTTATGGTTGATAAAAAAACTATTGTGCGACAATAAATTTTTGAATGCTGATTTTTTAAAGTTTTCACATTATTTCACTCTGTATACTAATTTATTCCTTTTACTAACTAGGATATTATTGCTAATGACAGTTTAATAACCTAACGTTGCGGAGGTGGTGGTGTCATGTCCTCTGGGATGGACGCTGTTAACTCAGAAAGAGTTTCGTGACTACCGCCTTCCTCTTCGTCTTCTCCTGGCACAGGAATGCTATTTATGTAGATTTTTAAAATTAAAAACCATTGTTTGTAATCAATTTTACATAATAATACTTTTTTAAACTATTTCGAACTTACGCATTAACTGCTTGCTCTGCCTCCCTCTCTGCCATACTCTGTGAACGGAAATAGTGTTTTCTTGCTTCCTCCAGTAAAACGTTATGGATGGCCCCGGGATTCGGCTTCGCTAACGGACCAGATAACGGTGGAAAGGGATTTCCTCTCAACTCTAAGACCCCATGTCGACAATGGTAGAGCATTTCTTCATTATCTAAATGACTCTTGATTGAAGCCGGTGTACGGAGCATTCTCGTGTACGGAAGTCCAGCTGGCCAGTCTTTATAACGGGGGGCAAGAACTTTGAAAAGTTTCGGAATAGCTGCTTCGTCTATAATCCAAAATTTGGCTAAATTCATAGTTGGCCTGTGTGTCTCTCCGAATCTAAGTGCTTCCGAAATAAGTCTTTCCATGTAGCCGCGTGCTTCATCCCCCCGGTGATAGTTGACTTCGATTCGTTCATGTTTCACGAGGGCTGTTACGGTTCGGCGAAGTACTTTTAGCCGACCGGTCAATCCTTCTGGTTGAGGGAAGGAGCGGTACTTGGGCAGCACCCGAACGTTTAATTTCGATACAAGATTGGTTAAAGTTGGTGTTGTAACTTTAAAACTGTTGGGGAATGATGTTCGCTTGAAGTGGGTTGCCGGAGATCGAAAGTGTGCCATTTTCAAAGGTTATCAGAATCGCTATTTATTTTGACTTTCCAAACTGGATTGATGGATTTTCCAATATTCTTTTGCTTCTTCTTCCAAATACAGGTGCTTCCTATGTCTACATTTAAAAAATACCGAATGTTCTGGATTAATTATTAGTAAAAAGAGCATGAGAGTGAGTAGTGACTATTTTTTCCTTTAAACAAACAACTATACTTACTTATACCACGGTCGAAAAGCAAACCAATAGTAACTGACCCCAGAAATCAACAATGTCGCAATGGCTACACGTTTCGAAAAAAATTCAAGTTTTGGTTTCCCTTTTGTGTTAGGAAGCGTCATTACCAAAGTATAATCATGGATTGTCAACTGTGCTTCCAGTAGTCTAGTATAATTAACTTATTGTTCTTAAAATATATTCACATTAATAGACTAGCTAAAAGTATTAAAAAATGTCATTTGATGTCCTGTTTATCTTGAAAATCTTCTTTCGTCCCTTCTGCTTGTTTTTGTTGTTCAGCTAGTTGCCGTTGTTCCCTCGCGACTTTTTCGAACACCGGTTTCCAAATGTACACACCACCGAAAATTCCTACAACTGAGACAACAACAATCTGCCCTTTGGTAAGGCGGCCAGGGGTTCGGAATAACATTTAATTCTGTTAAAAATTAATACCAACAGTCAACGAAAACAAAACTCTTTTCCAGATCGGATTTGATTCAATCGGAAATAGTTTTTTAGAATTACGAGACTCTCGTAACGAGAGTGGAGTGGAGGTATGTACTAATAGTGTCTGTACCATGCACGCACGGATGCATGATGCATGCTGCATGCACTGTTTTTATGTATTGCGTTTGTGCTTGTGCTCCTTGTCGTACGTTGTTAGTACGGATGATAGTGAACTAGTCAGCTGAATAGTGATGTTAATGTATTTTTCTCAATGACTTTTAGACCCATATATCTATGTACTAGGCATGGGGCGTCGGTAATGTTGTCATACTGATGGCGCCAAGTAAATCATCGCGCATCTTAGAGTGTTGGATTTATGCTGAGCTGAACTCGAGCTGCTGCTTTGTCTTCGTTCGTTTTTCTTTCACAGGTTTTCTTTCCAATTTTCATTTTGGCATTCGGCGAACGTGTGCATTGAACTACATTGTGGACTTTTAATTTTGTTTTAAAATATTCTACTCTGGTAAATTGGCCATTGTAAACTTTGGTCAGAGTCACCAGTAGTGCTCCAAGTGCTCTGTGACGATTCGAAAGTGTCGTAAAGATCTCCGTTACAAAGATGTCAACCTACGCTTCAGATTCAGACGACGATGTCATCCGTCGAAGTAGCAGCAATCGGATTCCAAGAGATTTATTTAGTGATGACAGTGACGATGACAGGAGTCGTGGTGGTAGTGCTAGCGAGGCGGAAGAAGATAACTCTTTAAATCGACGTGAGGGTGGGCCCATGGCAACGGGCTCTGGTGGTGGTGGTGGAGATAAAGATACAGATGACGAGGAAGAGGAACAGCGGAAGAAAGAAGGTAAGGGAGGGATGCTTACGCAAGGTGTACAAATGTTTGTATAACATTACATGAATGGGATAGATTTAAAATAAAAAAATTAATGTTTTCAGAGAAGAAAAAGAAAGATGAAGAGAAAAAGAAGAAAGAAAGGAAAGGTCCTGTTAGAAGGTTGATGATCAGTCAGGAAATGTGAGTTAATATTAATATTTTTTGTTTTTTTCCATGTGGCAATTGAGGCATCGATGGCAACTATGAAATAACGTATGTTCTCTGTGTTCAGATTATGTTTATAAACTACTGAAAAAGTATTCAGTAGTTAATGAGATCGTCTGCATGTCTGTCTATTAGTACGATAACTTGTAATTGCAAACGAATTTTGAAATTCTGTTTTCGGCAATCGCATGGTCAGTAACTCTTATGAGTTCTAAGACGGGGGTTTGGGGTCAGCGGGGGTCACAATTTTTTTCTTCAATGACAACCGTAGCTTTTTCGGTAGTTGTACACATCGGTTACACTCTTAGTCTTATCGTTTTATTTGATTGTTTTTGTTGTAGGTTAATGGGCAAAAATGGCATCACAGCATTGCCGGAAATCTTCAAAGATTTTAAATTCAATGGGAAAGGTCGAGAACGACAAGATTTGGACAGGATCCTCTCCAAGTTAGAATATTGGACTCATATTCTGCATCCTAAGCATCCGTTCGACCAGTGCCTAGAACGAATAGAATTTCTTGGTGGTAAAAAGAAGATCATCAAGACGCATTTGAAAAAGTTTCGTATGGGCATGCTTGACAACTTGGACGGAAATGATGATGTAGTTAGAGGGGGAGAGGATCATGATATAATGGAAAACATTGACGCCACGGAACTAGCTGAAAGTGCTTCGGCCTTTGTGAATGCAGCTGAAGGTGCTGAGCAAGTAACCAGCATAGATGATGATGATGATCCGATCCCGTCTACGTCGTCATTTCAACCACCAAACACGGCGACTGTTAATAATGCGCTTACTCGTAACGATAACGAATTTCCGGATGATGATGACGAATTTTTTGAAGTGATTGATGAAAGTGCGGTAGGTAAATCCAAATCCACCCAAGCCGCAACTATTATAGACGAAATGGACATAGACATGGAAGATGTTCCGGATATTGGCGATGACGACGCTGAAGACGACTTTTTCCAAAAGCAAATCGAGGCCCAAATGAAAAGAGCAGAAGAAATGGAAACTCAACAACAACAACAACTTAAAAATAGCCTGCTTTCTGCTGAAGATGGTAAAGAATCTGAATCTATGGACGAAGAAGATACACTTTACATCTCCATCCCTAATGAAGAAATTTCTACTCTCGATACCGAAAATAATCAGTCATCGTCGAAGAACGACCTAGACCTACCTGTGGAACAGCCTAGTCAAACCACTGACAGTGGTAAAGAAATTGACGATGAAACTGTAATTGATGATAATGTTTTGACTGTTTGCTCTCAAGAAGATAAAAATAAGAACGACGACGGAATCACTTTGGATGATTTAGGGGACAACGATGACGATAGTGATTAGAGATGATGATTATAAAATTGTGATTAAATTATAAAAATTAACACATGAACGCTTATCTTACTCTTCGTTCGTATGTGGGAAAATATTTTCTCTATGTATTTTGTAATTTATTGAAAATTTAACCGTATGAAATAAACTGGCGGTTGTTGTAAAATAACAAACATGTACAATCATTTATTACGACCCGACGAACACGAACGCTTATCTAAGGGGTAATTTTTTATATTACCAAAAATATCCGTTTGTAACCTCACACAACACCACATGGTAATCAATCGATAAGCACAGTTACACTAAAACAGTCAACAGTTTCGATAAGATACACGCATTTCATAAAAATGTGCAGTAAAGTTACCAATCGGAGTTTTGATCCGTTTGGGAGGGGCTGCCTTTCCTGTATTACTGCTGTCACTTTGAGCTGTGGGCGTTGGTGATGGTGCAGAATTATGGCTAGGATTTTTAAAAGACGCCACAGATACCTTCATTAAGTTACTAGTGCTTACTGAAAAGTTTCTCCAACTGCGTCCTCCATTCACACCAATGGTGCCGGTGCCACCAGCAAATTTTCTAAGCAACTGTTGAGATACTATCATTTTACCCACCTCACCAATGTAATGATGATGATAATCGTCCCTGTTGTGTACAACAAAAGATTAATTTTTAAAATACAATTTGTACAATGATAAATACACATATATCATTTACACTGTCTATCTTACCAGGTAAGACTTACCTTTTTCACAGCGACAAAAGCCGGTGTTGTCGTCTGACAATTTCATAAGTAATTTTGATGAGCATATCAGCTGTTACTAGGTCCCCCATTCATTGTTTTGTAGCCTTTCACTCCTCCACACAACACACTCCTCACCTTCTCAGTTTCGATCTCACTTTACCCCATTATTTTTAGCATCTAAATCACGTCTACTAAAATTTTACATTCTGTCCCCTCTCCTGCATAATATTTGGCATTTGGTTCCGTGCATAATTTCATGTTTTAGTCATTTTTCCCTAGCTTTGCCAAAAATGCCAGAGAAACCTGCTTCCGTTTAATTCTCCACTTTCCTCAGTCTGTGTTTGCTGTCGTGCCGTTAGCAAAAACTTTTACCGAATGAAAATCCTCTCCAAAAAGGAAATCTCAGCTTTGGCAGTAGCAGGAATCCCCAACTTTTTTTGCTGCTTCCGTTAAAGAGAAAGTGGGCTTTCACATTCACAACTTACTCATTCATCATCTCGCATGCACGCATAACCATCAACGTCTCCTCGCCTTTTTCATTTTGTAATCTAGTCATGTCATAACGATGGTGCAATATCACATAAATATCCGGCCCTCTCGCCTTGTCAGTTGATATGTAAGGAAGAAACTCACAAAGACGCGCACACACTCTCTCTCTCTCTCTCTCTCGCTCACAAACACGCGAAATTCATCCTTCCCGAAAGACTTTTTTAAGCACAAGTAAAATAGCTGAGTGGAATTTCTAACGAGAGAACAGAGAAAGAAAAAACTTCAAAAGAAGTCTTCCGTGGACGCCTGCTGGTCTGCTAGATCTAACACCGCCAAAAAATGGATCCGCATTTTTCTATATTGTGACTTGGAGTGAATCCATCTTGTACATAGGAGGGAAAAGCAGGAGAAACAAGAGACCATCAAAAATTATCATATTTATCCTTCCAATCATCAATACACATTGTAAACAAAAAGGTACCCCAGGAGAGAAAGATGATCCTTTGCATACAAAACAGCCAGACTTATTGTCTCTCGAAAGAAAACACTTGTTTCTACATACACTCGTATTTTCTTGAAATGAAACATCCAAAATAAATATAATCAATAAAGTTGTTTGAACTAGAGGCAACCGTTAAGAATTAGGAAAAAAGTCTGGGCCCGTTTACCCAAGGGTTCTGTTGCTCCTGGACCCAGTTCCCTCTAAGCTATGTTCCTTTCAGTTTATGTTTTCTTCAACTCATGTTCACATATTTCTACTTAACGTTTTTTAAATCCCTTGACGTTATAACTACTGTGGTCATGCCCCATTCCAACTAAATATAACATTCTTTTGCTTATATCATGGGTTGGTTGTCAAGTTTAGTAATAAGAATAATACAATAACAACATGGTTTCAAGCGTCAAGGACTTTGGAAGTATACCGTATCGGGGGAACACACGGCTTCGGGGAAACATGGCATAAGAGAATATGGCTAAGGGTTTCAGCTGGGAGTAACATGCTTGGGGGAAACTGGGCCTTAGAGAAACGGAACCTTTGGAGGGACTGGGCTTGTGGCGAATTGGCCGGTGTCGGGGAAAACTCTGTGCCACTCCTGTCAACCATGCACGCTTTTCCAGAGATTGTATCATGTACCCCGACAACTTTATTGCCTGGATAAAGCGAAAGTTTAATAAAAAACGTAATTATGGCAACAAAAAATGTCAATATTGAATTTCGTTTTGTTTGGTATTTCTTCATGTCATGTATACACAGTAGTAGTAGTATCCATATAATGCTAAGTAAATCCCTCGCAGACAATAATAAGTATATTATGTTGCAAACCAAGTGGGAGCGTCAACCAAATTTCTACGAAGAGCAAAAGTATTAAAAAGAAAAGTCGACACCCGCCGACTCTCTGTTACTGGCGCACATACAGCTTCTATAGCGACATCCTGAAACATAATATAATAATAATAATACAGACTCCGGAAGTGAAAACTACCAACTTTAACGCGCGTGCTTTGCTGCTTTATGCAACCAACTACGCATAAAACTTAGTTGTTACCGAAAAATGGAAGACTTTCTCTGGAAAACTGGAAGAGGAACCGGGGACTGGAAGTTACTTCTTTACCGCTTCCATCATCATCATCTACGGTAATCCGATAACCGAACCAACAACAACAGGGCCGGGTTTAATGGTGGAAAATAGGCAGTACGGTTTAAAGAAAAGGAGAAAGTGGGAAAGAGATGACAAAGATGCTGATTATATGTGCAAAAACGTGGTAATAAAGTGTTGTTTCGTGTCTCCTTTCACTTCTCATTTTACTTCGTAATTCTCCCCCTTCCATAATATTTATTATTTTCCTGTTGTTTCGCTGGTGTAGTCACTCGTCGCTATCCTTTTCGCGTACTACTTTCTTTCTTTTGCAGAACCGTACAATAATAAAGTATGCTGCGCGTCTTTGTGTCATCATCATTATCATCATCATCAAAAAGATAGAACCCTTTTACCGTCAGTAACAGAGAACTCCTTTCTCTTCTGATGACGAAACAACGCAAACCTGTTCGTGTCACTTGCTCAAAGCGATGATGATGATGATTTTATGCCGCTGAAGATGAATACAAAATGGTAGAGAAAAAAGAAAGTACCTACCTACACATCAAATTGTACCCCACACAAACAAACATTTTGTCTTTGATGTTGCGGTTGTGGTGGGTGAAATGGTAAAATGGGGAAAAAAGTTTCATCATAGGTGAATACACAGCAGAGGGAACACAAAAAAGGATGGAAAACGAGAAGCATTCATGGAATGGCGTCCTTTTGATAGATTTGTTTTCACCTTTTTTTATTTAAAATAAACAACTTGCCAGAAACTTTATTTTATGGAAAAGAGAAAAACAAAAAATTTACCAGATGGCACGACGGCATTATGTTGACCATCACGTCACATTCCAGTCCCAGTTGCCTCGTCATTTTGTCCCTGGTGATATGCAGGTTTTTTTGTGTACATATTCCCCCTTTCCTTTCATCCGTGGACCGTTTTCAACTGGAATTATCTCCCGTGTCGTTTTTCGTTCTTTTGCGCCTCCACACACTATTTTCTCTGGAAAATTTGCGAAAATGGGAGAAAATGCGGAGATGTAAGTAATAATGTTATTCCAACCCAAAAAGGCATATAGACTTGAGTGAGCGGAACACAAACAACGTAGTCTTGGATATTATCTGCCACTTTTTTTTATAATAGAAAAACCTTTTTTACCGTATCGCTTAATTTTCTACAGGCACCCCACGTGAAATAGCATTATCCCCATTGATGGAACAAAACTTTCTACTCGTTCCAATAATTATGTTACCGCGCGGTTGATAAAACGATAACGGTGATGATGTTGCGGTTAGCATATATGTTATAAATATATCCTTTTTGTGTCATCATTATCGCCGCATCATCGTTAAAGTATCCACGATTCGTTTTACGACCAAATTTCTACATTATTCCACCTTCCAGAGCATCCCTCCATATAACACGAGTCTGAATACTACGCGTTTCTCCTTTTTAGGTGGTGCTGATCTCAATTTTCCTCTCTGCCTTCTGCAGTTTGAAATGCAGCATCACGCAATCAACATCAAACAAGAACCTCTTTTCTCTCTGTCTCCGTGTGTGTATCTGTTTGTAATTTTGCCGAGAGAACGACGAAACCAAAGAGAAAAAGGTAATATACACACAGCCCTACTCTCTCTCTCTTTTCTAGAATTCATAATGATGACAACGACGAAAATGAAAACCAGCACGAGAAAAAGATAAAAGGGTTCTCAGTTCACCCATTCCCTTGTTTCTCTCTCTTGATCTCCCTCTCGCTGCTACTTATTTGAAAAGTCACATCACAAAAAAGTATCCTGCTGTTGTATTTTAGCTGTTTTGGATTTACTAATATCTTTCTTTGCAAGGTATAGGCAGAAATAGTTTCATTATCTCCAAACAATGACGACATCCCTACCAGTGCCCCATTAGAAATATTTTGGAGAGAGAGCTTGTATGCGAGATCTATTTCCCTCCCTATCTCCCTCTGGTTTCCAAGAAGGAACGAAAAAAATAACCCGAAAATAATAATAATATAAAAATGAATAGTTAGAGTACTTTTATCTCGTTTGTTCGTTAGTCTTTTATTCTAGGTAATTGTAGTGTAGAAGCATTGCCTATATTTTAGTCGTAATAAAAATAATGTGAACCTTTCACATTCCCCCATAGTACGCAGTAGTAGTATATCGTCATCATCATGATCATAATGAGATGACTTTAACGGTTGGGACTTCGAGAGCGATACTCAGAGAAGGAGAACTAGCAACAAGCCAGGGGAAAGCAACATGCTGCCACTCTTGATGAAGATGATGACGACGATCCTATTGCTGTGCTGCTGGCTGTTTTTGTGTACTTTTTCCTACAAAGTCAAACAAGCCAGGCAGGAGAGAAATATTTACAAAAGCTTGCCCAAGACAAGGTACACAGACATACACACACATGTACTCACATAACAGACGTTACGTTATATAGTATCATTGTCGTCGTCGTTATCATCATCATTTGCCATTATTTTCATCGCCATCGTCGTCGTCATCATCAAAACAGGAGAACAGGAGGGCCAGAGCAAAGGAAAATCCACAACAAAAGCTCGTCCTTTACAACAAGCTCTTTCTCATTCCCCTTCTCTTTTTGCTTGTTGTACATCTTGACTCTAGGTTTTTTGGCGGAAAATGGCACACTAAAAGCAGCTATTTTACCCCTATTGGAAAAATATGTTAACAGCACCCTACGCAGTCCTTCTCCTCCTCTGCTTCGTTTCCACTTCAAAAAAGTAGCTTTTTTACACGGGAAACACGACAGGCCCATAATAATAAACGCTTCTTCATTACATTTTTATTACTGAGAAACATTTACCACGAAATGACTGCCAGCCACCAGCTACCCCATCATCAAAATCATCACTGGCTACGTGCTAAAATACCAGAGAGGAGAAGGAAGAGAGAAATAGATGGGTTGGTTGGCAGCGGTTGTAGTTGTGGGTATGACAAAGTGGGTAAAAAATAGGGTAAAAGTTCCTGCTAGACCAATATGTGTAGTAACTGCGGAACAGGGGGGACGGAGGGACAAATCCTCTCCTGAATTTCGACCTTTAACATTACAGGATATGGAATCTAATACATTAAGGGAACCTGGGGTCGACAT
>JAHZNB010006235.1:0-14200 GCA_027744295.1 Callyntrura guangdongensis
CATATAAGTTAGTTTCCCATTTACTGTGGTTTCAATAGAATATTGAATTTAGGAAAACTTGTGAACTGTATTTAAAATTTCCGTACACACCTTATATGACCTTTGACTGTAAACCCGATGACCTAGGGGTCAAACTTATCTTCTTCTGGAAAAGGTCATAGGCTAGATGAATACAATGGTTTGGTGCAAATACCATAGAAACGTTTACGTCAGCGTTGGCCCCATCAACCGGGAAACCCTGAAATTATTCCCAGTTGCACCATAAGCTAGGAAGACTCGGCTCCAGAAATCAAAATTTAAAAATTCGAAGCCGTTTTCGGGTTATCGCAAGAACTGATGAACGGACGGACGGACAAACACGGCAAAGTTAATAAGTGACTTCGCCACCTAATAATGGAATGGCGAGTAGGAAAACTCGATAACCGATCAAAGAGAACATTTAGTTAACATTTGGTAATTTATAATCTACATTGCATGAATGCAATGCATGTGGTTTTTTTCCAGTATTACAAATGATGTTACTTCTCAAATGAGAGACAAGAATATTGTGTCCCTAATTAAAAATCACTAACTAAACTCTAATTAGTAATATTTATGTTATGTTTGTTTTTTGTTGTATCCCCACTGCAATTTATTACTTTTTAATTTGTTGCACATTATGTTTGACAATATCAAAATATATTCATTACTACTATAAGAACAACAAAGATGATTATCAATTTTTTTGTATAATATCTTTACTAACAAAATTTTATGAATTGGAATCCTTTTTCAGTCTTGCATTACACAACGAGATGAGTGTAACTCAGATATATAAGTCCCGTAGCGTCGTCGATACTGTACAAGTAAACATGCAAGTGTTAATGCATGTGACCTGGTGACCCCCATAATCCATGTCAGAAGTAAAATCTGGGGTTGAAATTCAATACCAAGAGAGATATTGACCTAAGGTACTTGTGTACCAAATTTGGTTCGATTATGTCAAGTAGAACAAAAGTTATAGTGTTTACAGACAGACAGAACAGACATGATTTCAATCTCAGATAGTCCCTAAGCTACGCTTTCCGGGACTTATAAACAGATTTTGTTACCCGTCAACTTTGTAAAAATTAAATTAAAAAATGTGACAAGGAATAAAAAATTAGGTCTTATAGACAAGAATGTTGGGTCCCGAGAATGAACACTTGTTTAATGGACCCAATATTCTTGATCCTTCCGAGGGACAAAATAGTAGGCCTCGCCTGCCAACTAAAAGATATGCGAGGCAACTTAATACAGACGTCAAGAGATGATATACAGGGTCGTTGAAATATCAGCCATTATATTGCAAGTAAACAGGATAACACTCAGTGATCACACCTTCTCAAATATTCAAATATTAATGTCGTGACATTCACCTTTCGTTACTATATTATTTTTATACTTCGATTTGTAGTACTTGTAAATAGCCACTAAATATTCAATAAGATTCTTGTTTAAGAAAGATAATAATGAGCGGAGTCTGAGGATTTAACAAAGCTGTATTATAATGAGAAAAATTGATGAGAGAACTACATTATAAACAATTTATTGGGTATAGATGTAAAACATGTGGTGCAACATCAATCTCCCGCTGACTGTTAAACGGAATAAATGGGATTACATCGTTAATTCTTTTTCACAATGATAATAACAGGCACTGCTTCGTCTCTTTTAACTCCTTCATTAGAAAGATTTGTAGCAACGTCTCCACTGATATCCTCCGAACCGTTTTCTTCTTCAACCGGATACCTTTGAAAATATTCCGTATTACCTGCAAAATCAGCTAAAGTATTCTTAGCATCATCATTGGCTCCTAAGTTAAATGGAGCATCTTCGTGGAACGTTTCAATAACTTCCCGGCGGAGAACAACACCTATGGAGGGATCATTTTGTAGATAGAAAATACGTGGTTTTCCTTTTGAGGAGCGGCCAGTAACAACATGAACGCGATTTTCATTTTCTACCGCTTTGGAACCAACGTATGCATATTCGTTGCCACCAACCAGTTTTCCACGGGTGTCAACTCTTTTGGTTTGTTCCAATGAAGCAGGGCGTATCAAGACAGTTGGGTGTCGCTCGTCCCCAAAACAAACATCTTTGCTGCGTCCTATCACTCCGGCACGGGAAACACCAACAATGGCAGTAAAAATTACCTGACACATTAAGAATTTTTAAACAAACTGACGGATACACTCTTTTTAATTGAGGAATTTATCCAGAAAACTTACCAGACAATGTCTCATTGTGCCCCTTATTTGTGTAATTTAACAAAAGTAGTTGCTTGGAGTTTGGCTAATGCACAGGTTTTACGTAAAGTGATTTTTAAAGAAATGAGATTCCGTGAATGTAGAATTCTTTAGATGTACAACAGGTGCTTATATAATTTCTAGTCTTTTTCTTTCATTTAGATAAGGGTACTTTTCAAATGTAGTTTTGTTGCTGTTGTTTTAATTTTTTATAACTTATCATGTCATTACGTAGAATATTTTTTGTCTTGTTTTTTAAATAAGACACCATGCAGACGTTTTGCCATCCTTGTCATGCTACATTACGCGTAACAACTACGCGCACGCAATTTGTCATTCAGAAAAAGTTTTTTAGTTTTGTTACTTTATAACAACTTATGCACGGGAATAACGCAAACGTTGGCATTTCTGTATGCTTGGAATTCCTCGTTCCTAGAAATGGCAAAGGTATAGAATAGGAACAGTTGTATGAATAATATTTCATCCTCTCGATACTCTCTAGTATCTATTTTATGCCCATCTTAATACATTAAAATGCAGTAGGTTATTTAATGAAATGTGTTCATTTAAAATTCCGCAAGGTGTTAATAATGAACTATAAAATTCATCACACTCAAGCATCGAAGACAATTTCATATTCAACAGATTTTTATTGCGTGTTTATGCATTGAAACAAATACAAGAGAGCAGTTACAGAAAAGTAAAAAAATAGAAATGCATATTTTTCATAGGCGAAAAAAACTTCGGTACCAACTTATTTAGGCACACCTACTTTATCGACGTGTGGAAACTTTTCTTAATAGTCTTGAGAAGGAGATTGTGGGTCAGGTTCAACCTGAAGGTGTGCAAAGGTGTTTGAATACCCATAACGCTTATTATCATTAAAAAAATGTTTTTGTAAATTTTAAATCATTTGAGTTTTTTACAAACAATTTGACAATTTGGGGATTGATTTTTCAGTGGAAGATAAGTTGAGAAATGTTCAGACTGAGATAATGTTGAAATCAAGGCAAGTAAAGCTGTAAAATTGTATCCCCTGGAAACTTCATAGAATCTTTCTGTATTTCATTTTCGTTTTTATAAGCTAAAGTAGGTAATAAAAAGTTTTATTTTTTTCATCTGGGCAGATATTAATGGAAAGTTAATAAAATACTTCGCAATCAAGTCTCGACGAAAAATTCATACTGAACAGATTTTTATTAGCTGCTTATTTATTGACAAGAACAGAAAAGAGAGCTGACAAAAGAAACCAAAAATAAATAGAAAAGTATGCATTTCATAGGCGAAAAAAACTTCAGTGCCAACTTATTTAGACATATCTATTTGTGGAAACTTTTCTACGACGTACAACCTTAATCATTCTTAAACGCTTGTGACAACAACGAGAATTTAGTAATCCACGGGGTTGGGTCCGGAGCTTCCTAAATAGAAAACAGTTGGTTTCTTTGCTTCGGTTATAGGGTCTACGTCCACTTTGTATTTGTGCTGAACCTCGCCCGGGACCACGTACACGTTGGCCTTGGTTGCTTCCAGGATAGTCTTGAGAAGGATATTGTGGGTCAGGTCCAACCTGGGAGGTTTAACAAATACCCTCTGCAAACCGCCTTTGACAACTATCTCTTTTTTCGTAGATGTCGTTTTAGACGAATGGCCATCCGATTGCTTGCAGTAAAGAGTGATACCTCCTTCAACTATCAATCCAGTTTCAGGTGCCCTTCCATTTATGCATTTCGCCAGAAATTCACTATAAATCTGCTCTTCCTCGCTTTGAGTTAAAGTACCAAGTCCAGCGTATGCAACACCAATGGTGGCCAGAATAATCTAAAAAAACAGAAAAACATCGTACATTTGTAAATCAACTAAAAACTTGATTCATTTTTTATATCACCGAACTTACCAAGAATTGCTTCATGTTTTCGTAAAAATAAATTTGCCGGGGCAACTTAAGATTCCAAAAATTTACTGTTTTTTTCAGCTCTAAGCAAATAATTACAGTACTGTTATACTGGCACTTGATGCACAAATGGTTGCTCCTATTGACGTGATAAACCTTATTTATACTCGTTTGAGACTGGCCTTGAGAAGGGCACACCAAATGATTTGTCTGAGAGATGAGCCACTACATACTATTTGATGCCATCAGATAATTATATTAGGTCATGAATACTGACTCTCTGGTTTGAAGGTCCTTCGTACTTTTACACATGTAGTCACCATATTACGTGCATGAACACTACTATTGTGGAATCTGCGATATGCATGTAACTGTGCACAAGGTATACAAATCAATTCTGGTACTCTTTTACCGTTTGGATATTTGTATAAGCAAATTCAAGACAGTACAATACTACAAATGACAATTGAGACGCTTTGTTTTTTTTTCTCAAAGAAAGTATCCCAAAAGTCTGTGCTCATATGAAGGTCAGGTACAGTGGAAGCATCTAAAACAGTCATTTGCCAAAGTTGTCAACACATTAACAGACACGCATTTTGCCACTAATGTAATGGAAATGTGTGACGGTGGAATGGTTAGCTGACAAAACAACTTGCGAATTTGTTCATAAACGGAAATGTCACCAAATTTTCATTGCATATTAACAAACAAAATGTAAAGAATCAGTATGTTTCCAGAATTCTCCATCAACAGCAGCAAGACTTATATATTTTTATATGAAATTCGGATAAATATTTACGTTTAATAATTTATTTATCCAATCGATTATTCTAATTTAATTTTATGGTCGTTAGGTGAATTTTTAATTTTAGATAAGTTGTATTTTTTGCAATATAATTTGCAAACAATGCGTCATGAGTATCATTACAACCTTGAAAAGGGTCAAATACACACAATTTAAATTTTTTATTAAATCTTCGAGAACTTCATTGCTTACGTCAAGCCGGAAGAAAAATACAACACGCCATACATACATCCAATGGCAATCGTCGTTAGTCTCGGTTACATGCACGCATACTTATAAATTTATTGTTGAGAAAGTAAATTTTTTAAAGCAATTTCGTCTTATAAAAAGAATTTTTGAAAGAGGAAACATCACTTGTGTTTTGAAAGGTGTCCTTCTTAAGAAGACGTTAATCTGAGATGTCTTCAATGATAAGTCTGTATGCTATGAAGGTAAAATAATTTTGTCAGCAGTGGTGCAAATCTTAAGATATTATCCACATGTTCGCAATTTTAAGAATTTATTTTTTCCATTCGTAGATTTATTGTATCGCAACCGTAGTTACTCTCGTTGTACCGGTAGCGACATGCGGCGTCATTCCAGAAGTTGCTGACTATGTGGAATCAGAAAAAGTTGTGCAGCTGATGCACGACATGTGCACCCGGGGAAAAGTGGCGCAGGTATGAATTTTGGCTCGTTTCAGTGAAGATCACCAAGCGCACGTTTACTGTCGGCAGCATGAGACAATGACAGTGTCCGGTTCAAAAGGTCCGCTGTTAAAAATAATTACTCTGGATGGGCTTCGACAGCCGAAGACTTCATTAACGCCAAAGACCAAAGTGTATGTGATTCCTCCCAATATCACTGACACGTATACCGTGGAGATTGTTCGGCACAATAACGAAAGACATGAAAATAAAATTACTTGTGGATATGGGAATGAAAAAACCAGCGGTTTACTTTCTAAATGACAACAAATCTCCATCACGCTGAAAAACAGCACGGAACAAGAATGACTGGTTTGCACAATGCCCCACGAATTTTTTAGGGTTTTCTAACTTGCCATCAAAAGCAATTTTCAATTTATTCCAACTCAAAATACCTTAACCGGATGCAAAATAATTACATAATAAATTTGAAAATATTACAAAAATTTATTCATTAGTGAACGGCTTGACCCGTTTCTAAATATATGCAATGGTGCCGTGTACAAATTTCAGGACAGTATTTTTATTATTTGTAGTTTATCTCCCACTGCTTTAATGACGTAATAAGCAGGCAACTGTGAGCGTGCGACACGTGCAATTAGGTAGTTGCGCTACCGCTACAGTAAAAGTTGTTGCAATAGTTGCAAAGTGCACCAAAAGTTATTTTTATGTTTTCTCCTAATAAAATGAAATGTTCATGCTAATTTCGTTCAATGGTAAAATTGTGTACAAAATAGTGTGTAACACAATGAATTTGTAAAATAATGCTTCTTGCTATAATAATATTAATCTGCTCGTCATAGATTTACATACTACACATTTTACATGCACACACAGGTAGCATTGAGTATCTCAAGTATTCTTATTTTTCATTCACCTTATAACGTATTCATTATGACAGAAAAACAGGCAAAGTTAAAAAAGGTAAAATGATGCCAGCATTGTTGCATTTTTACTATTAATTATTGCTTTTGCCTATTAATAATTATAATGTGAAACTGGTTAATATATGCATATTACAACCCCTTTTTCCAATAAGATGCACCATATCAACGTTCTCTCATATCTTGTCGAACCAATACGTACATTTTTAAGTTCAGGTGGTTGTCGGTTGAGTTTTACATTCTTGTTTTGAACATGAAGGCACAAGTTTTGCAAAAACAATTGTTTCCGATATCATGGAAAATAAAACGCGTCAATCATTCCATCAAATTATCGTGCTTTCCAGTTGACAAAAAAGTAGCTAGTATTTGTCAAGCACTTTTAAGGCGTTCCAATCGTGGCATAAAAGCTTTACCTGAAAAATATCTTTCAACAAAAACACAGTATTCAGATGACTGACAGAGTTGCTGTATCCACATTATATTGCGATTACATGTAACAAGTTTTTGACTGATGTAAAAGTAAATAATTACAATGTAACAGCAAAGTGGGCCGCCTTAACTACCTAAGTACGGCCCTTCGCAACCTAAGTACCTATCAGAAAGAAGAAGAGACAAGTTATCAGCATGCTTTAAACAATAATAATGGCCACTTGTAGATGCACACCTGTGGTGTCGACAAAATAAGGTAAACGAAGAAGATCCCTGTGGTTGCATACCTATAACTTGACTACGTCTCCTTATTACATGAAAGCAGTTATGATAATGTTAAAAAGCTGTTTCCATGTAAATCTCTCGTTGATTGTGATTGAAAGGGCGGAATAACATTAATGTCGAAGCACTCCTTACAAACAGGTAATGGCAAACGTAAAACGTTACTAACAAAAATAATGCTATCAAATTGCGGACCATCATCACAATGATTTTTTCACCAAACCCAATTCAAGATGCAGATGCAACCTGGTGTCCGCAATTTTAATTTTCCTTTTAATAATGACTTTGTTCCATCATTACTGCTTTCGCTCAAATCGATAGAAGCGCAATAATGCTAATGAGCAGCTACACCAGACGAAAAAACTGCACCTTAAAAATTAATTGCATGGGATTATCGGGGGAAGAGAAGCGCGTATATGCAGATAAATCACAGGAGTCGTGTCGAAAGTGTTACTTCAATACAGTTAGTTTTCATGTTTTTCTTAATATTTGATCTTTTGATCTCTTCCAATATGAAACCTAACCCGAATGTCTGGTCTCGTTGAGCGATCGTGGCATGTGAATGAGTGCGTGTCCAAACAGTAAATCAGTTAATCGATACTTTTGCAAGAGAAAAAATTCCGTTTGACAATATCTACCTTAATAATATCAACATTTGTTAAGCCTTATTTTTTTACATAGCTTCTTATGGATTCTGATGTCTATAAAATTACAGTCAAGCACTTCCTGTTGGTTAATGCGCGTCTTCTTTTCTGTAAAAGTTGATGTAACCATTTACATTATTTTTTTAGTTACAGTTTGCAACAATGTTCTCACCACCCACTTTTGCAAATGGCACATGACATAATACAACACGCAATATCCCCTGTGAAGGCAATCAACCATAATAACGCAGAGAAGAAGATTTACAATAAATATAATAACACAATTTTGTAGCCAAGTGTCAACTTTCCATATGATTATTAGCAAGCATTATCCTAAAATATTTAAATTGGTCATCGGATCGCTGACAACAGTGGCATCATCTGACGAAACTGACACCAACACAGACACCAGTGAATAGCATTACTGACAGTTGATTATTCTTAGAGATATTTTAGAATTAGGAATATTGGTCATCAAAGTATTACAAAACACTTCATTATGGAAATAAACTGCTAGTCCCTTTTTATTTTACTGTATTTTATGCACACGTTCAATGTACTCAATTCAAGCTAGCTCAAACTGCCCAACCGCCTTTTGTAAATGGTGTAACCATAACGACAACAAGTGAACAAGTCACAGGCGTTTTGTTGAGTAGGGTACACTTGGTATAGGGTTTCCAAAAATTTCTCACAAATATTGTAAATTCTTAAATGTAGATACTTGTACAAAGAAAATCTTGAGACAATAAAATATTATAATTTTCATTTAGTTTACGTAACACTTGTCACCACTGCTGCTGTAAATGTACAACAGCGGATAAAAAGGCCAAAATTAGTAACTGACTAGTACCATAAAAATTTTCAATGAGGTGTACGTCGCTTGTCTGGCCATAGCATGGTTAGTCTTGCATCTTGCCATTTCGATGGCACTGGCTATGGTCTGCTATTATTTGCAGGAGTCGTTTTACCCCATCGTCTTATTTTTTTTACAAACTATTAGCCAGATGTATGCTAATATGTGTTACATTGAACCTGTATGTTTGTAAACGCACAGAAGAAAAAGTTGCATTGTATAATACATCTTGTAGTATTCATTAAGAACCCCGGACCATGCAGCTTGCTTAAGTGCAATGTTATCAAAAAGCACATCAAAGAGTGCCTTTGAGGGATGGTATACTACGAGCACCAACAATACGCACAACAAAATTAAATAACAAATTGATTCCACGAATGCAATGTATGCAGAGATTTTTGTAATGGATGCGTAAAATCCAAGCAAGCTTTTAATGTCAACAAGCAAGGCGCAAGGTCAAAGTTATTGAGCGTAAGCCCGGCCAAAAGGTGTATAAAACCGTTAGAGTCTTTGTCAGAAAGCATCAGTATCTCAAGTAAGCGAAGTCGCACATACACAAAACTTTTAACTGAAACGCAGTCACTGTCCATTTATACATTTGTAGTTCCCTGGGCAAATCAATTTTCATCCGACATGAAGCAATTTTTGGTAAAACAGAAGAAACGGAGAAAATTTATATTTTACTCAATTTCAAAAAATTAAATTCTGAAAATTTCGTGGTTTTGTTTCCGTAGGTTATTCTTGCCATCATCGGTGCCGCATACGCCGGTTCTAAAACGCTGTCTGCACTTGAGAGCGCGGACGAATTGAGAAAATTCAGAGAATTGTGCGAATCTGGCCGAGTTCCCGAACAGGGTATCCCCTATAATGGTGGTCAGCTTTACTGCAAAGCAAAACCAGGACGCCAATCAGAAGTCATTGATAAAACGATCCAAATCAATGTTGGCCAAGGACCGGACCAAACTGTGTATGTCCAACCTCCCGCCAGAGATCTGATCCACAAAATCACTGTTGAAGCCACAGGCAAGGGTGGCAAGACAAAAGTTTTGGTGGTCCCTGGAAAGGTCGACAACAAATACGAGTACACTGTCACGGAAAAAATCATTGTCGACAAGCCAGCTATTACCTACCTTCAGGATGCACAATAAAATCATTGCTGCAATTCCAGCAATTTGTTGGATTTTTAGGCAAACTTTTGACTTTTGCTTGGCAGATTCATTTGCAAATTTTTCGCTCAGTTTCTTTGCTCTTTGTATTTATTGTGTGTGTTGTCATATTACATCTATCCTATCTACAAAATAAACACTCTCTTTTTCTCAGATACAAGTGTGTATCCATATTTACTAGTCTTATCAACGTCTACAATTTGTAGGAAAGACGCATTAATTTTTCCGCTATATCAAATAATTTTATATCAATAATCATTTTGGATACACAAAATGCATTTACATTTAAATAGCGTTCTTTGATTGTTTTATAGCGCCACATCAACTGAAGTTGACTACAAAGCTTCTAGTGAGTAGGTACACCAATGCATTTTACATGGGGCTGTAACATTATACAGCAAAATGTAAATTAATAAATAAATTAGATTTGAAGCATTGTCTTAGCTGAAGGCCTACAGAAACGCAACAATATTTTGCTTAATTGACATTTTTACTGAATATGCACTGTTTCTATATATGAACACTTGCCAAGGTTAACAATTTTTCACCATTTTACTCTAGCTGTCAAGTAAAACTGAAATGTGATATACTGCGTAATTTTTCATGTTCAAGCTCGGTAATCCATTTAAATTAATTATTTAATTTGTGATTTCTATCCAGCAACAACTGATTACCAAAATAGTCATTATCATTACTGACATCATTACATTATTTGGTTTCTGTGAACAAAACATTAGTCAATTGTACGTGTACTACTGAGTTGTCTCACCTAAGGCAAACTCTAACTATTGCAATTTCCACGTTCCAGTGATTACGAGCAATTTACTGTATCGCCTGTGACTGGAACAGTACTGCTCGCAGAAATTCTAAACAGAACTGCAACTTGTAGGCAAAGGCGTACCATATTTATAAATTGTGTCACAGTTGGCTCCCATCCCTGCAATAATATTTTTTTACCTTTAGCACCAATTTAAATTAACACTTCAGCAGCCTTTTCTGGGGTTTAAATTGATTCCAAGGTAAAATATTACGAAGAAAAAATGGCGATAAGCAAAATGTTTGCTGGATGTATTTTGTTTGCCTTGCGAGGCTTGCCAACTGTTCCAATTTTTTAAAAAAATAACAGACTTTCCATGGAGTTTTTTCAGCTATGACAAATTTATAAATGTGGCACGCCTGTGCTTGTAGGTGGCCTGATCGTCTGCTAAGCTTTCCTCCACCAAAAACATCACCATCCTGAAGATAAACGCATTCGTTGGATAATTTCGTTCTCTAAAAATGTTTTATCTATATTGACTTTAATGACTAACAGCAATGCAAATGTAAAGTGATAAAAGCTGATTTACTGTCTATTCATATAAACTTATTTAAAGTTAGCACAGAATATGTTTTTAATCCCGATAATGAATTCCTCGCAAGTAATGTCCCTGTAAAATATTTAGTAATTAAAGCTTTTTTAAGGGTTTGTTGTCATTTGATTATTAAGTATAGTCAAACACCACTCCCGTCGTCGGTGATGGGAATATGTTATGCTGTCGACAAAATGGAAATTTAATACTACTTTAGTAAGGTTGCTTTACAATTATTTATACGTAATACTCTTAAACTAATGATTCATTAATGTCTCAAGTAATGTTTGGTTATTACGTCATTTATGCTACTATGAACAAAAGAATTGATTTTTTAACTTATTCACAACAATGTATCACAAGCACAATTTTTAAATTAAGAATTGGTATAATTTTATGATTAAATGAACCTGTTGTCATCAGGAATGGTATCGTTATTTAAATTCATTTGAACGGATTGTATAAGTAGAGTCAGTTACAATATAGTGTCACAGAACTTATTCGTTTGCTTGTATGAGAAACCAGGATATTGTAGTACATCCTCTCTGTATCTCACACTGTTAAACAACATGAAAATGCCATATATTCAAATATAAAGAGTTTCGTGTGACGCACAAGCATCAGTGCACCACATCAAGTCCTCAGTGAAGGTTGTGCAATTTTAAAATATTTTAAACATTTCCGGATAAACCACTTTGGTTCACCACCATGAGGCATCTTTTGGTAATACAGCAAAAAAAACGCAGAAAAAGACTGTTGTTTAAAATTTTGGAAATAAATTCGCACTTTCACAGTTTTATGTTTCAGGCTGTTCTCCTCGCAGTAAGCGCAAGTTACGCTGGAGTGCGGAAATTACACGGTTGGGACGAACAGCAAAGACTAGACCAATTTGCAAAACTATGTCTCTCTGGTGAAGTACCGGTAACAGGGCGAGTGGTGAATGGAGTTCGTATTTTTTGCAAAATAGGATCAGGGCAGCATCGCCGTGAATTTGTTCACAAGGTGACCAAGGACTTGGGAGAACGTCGACCTCAAGCGGTATTTGTGCAACCACCTCCCATTGAGCTCACTCATAATTTGACCATCCTCGGAAAAATTCAGGGAGGAAAAACCAGTGTGTACGTGGTTCCCGGTGCGGTACAAAACAAATACAATCTCAAAGTGACAAGCACTCATGTGACATCAGAGAAACCAACAGTATACTATTTACAAAATGACACAGAAACTTCCGGTGGCTACAGATATAGTCGTAGTCCAATTGAGAATGATTCCATTAATCGTGAAAGTCCCAGCTTGTCAGACGTACAACTTCCAGTGACACAAAATTTAAAGCATATCACGTCATCAGATGTGACCGTTGCCCCAACAGATATCACTGACCGAATGAGGCGTAACAATAAATCTAAACCTGTATTTATTATACTTGCCAAACAGTAGAAGTATTGTGTATTACGTCAAGAGGATACTAATTTGTTAAGTATTATGTAAATATTTTGTAATTAATTTTAAAGCTGAATAAATACGTCGGTGTTCAACTGACCAAGACTGAAGGTGAAATGCATCAAAGCCAACAGAAAACTTTGTCTAGCGTCCCACGTTATTATAATATTATGTTATACCACTGACCAAATTTTCCAACTGAATATAAATTAAACGGCTGTTCTGACCATTAACACTGGCATTGTGGGTAGGATCACGGCAATAAATAATTCATGACCCAAACTATTCCACTCTGAAACTTTTAAAACCGGTTTTATCGTCTCACACCAACATTTCACATTATATGCCTAATAGACTCGCACTTTTCATGCACAAGTGCATCATGCAGTCGTGCTTGCAGAATAAGTGCAGTGTTATTCTGAGAGATGTGAGTCACCGTGTCATTTTCCTTTCATCGAGTACACAATTTTTGTGACTTTAGAAGGAGTTGAATAAGAGAAGCAATTTATTTTTATACTTCCATGATCTTTTATAATAACTGATGCAGGGATATATTTGAATACAAAAGAAAGGAAATCTTACTCACTTCTAATGCGAACGCAGCAACGACCTCTGAGAGTGAATTAAATCCTCTGTACCCTAAGGCGATCACGCTATATTATTTCTTTAACCAGCGGAGTGCAGTGCTGCTTTGAATTTCATTGGACATTTTCGTATACTCAAATAAATGACGTCATATGTATATTCACAAACTGGTCAAATGTGGTGACACGTCTTTATTGGGAGAATTTATTTAATTATATTTTTTTATTCTCGGTTATGGTAACGGTCTCGTCTCTAGTGTAATTCGTACGCAAGTTTTATGTAACAATTTGCGCTACAACTTGTATCCCTAAGCAAACCAAATATGGATTTTGTGATGGACTATCGGTTTTCACTACAAAGCTGCACCACCATTGTATACATTACGTACAAGAAGACATAGACCCAAAATTTTTTTGTGTGTATTTTGAAAATTTTATGTGTACACTTACTCTAATGCTGGTTATGTAGAAAATTAACCGAAGTTAGTACGTTTCCAAAGACTAAAATGAGAAATCTTGTTGGCACGTTAACACATCGTTGAATACCTTACAAAAGATTATTAGTATTCGGTATTAGCTTTGGTGGCAGCCGTAGTCTACATAGCACAGTAGCTGTCAAAATATTACTTGTAAAACCGGTTTAATTTCTAGCATGTCATGCAACTACATGTACAGTACAGTACAGTAAAGCTTTTGTGGCAGTATAACCATGGAAATAATCCCATGACCAAATTGTATTTTATAAACTTAAAGATGTAAAATGAGTTACCAAAACGAAACAATTTATTCACAAGCTCACTTCTGAATGTAACAATAATAAACAATAAATAAGTCTCAAGACAAGCGCAGATAACTGTTATTGTTTTTAACCTGGCAGATAAACATTATTATTACAAAATTTTGTCATTGTTGCATAA
>JAHZNB010006236.1:0-19296 GCA_027744295.1 Callyntrura guangdongensis
GGAGGCGTGTTCGGCGAGGGTGGAGAAGGTCGTGAAAGCGGACGAGACCTCGTGCGAGCCCTTCCGCACGGAAATGAAAGAGTTTGTCGAGGAGGCGGGGTCAAACGTGACCGAGTTGCAGGACAAGTTTGTGGAGACAGAGAAAACTTTCAACAAGACGCTAGAGTTCTTTGAGTTCACTCCCAAGAAACGGGAGACCGCCACGCAGGAGTGTCCCCCGCCTTCCCCCCAGTATTCTGAGTATTCCCCATGAACTCGTAATCAGCATAACTCAAGTTCCTCCAGTACGTGCAGTCATAGTACTGAGGATCCTCTCCTCCTCCCAGAAAAGCAGCACCCAAAATAATATTAGTATCCTGATGATGAGTAGTCGTCGTAGGTTGTGTTGATGGTGATAGCTGCTGTTGACCCAATTCTCCATGAACACCAGACGACAGCGCAGACTCGCGACCACTCGTCGTGTTACTACGTTTCTTATTCTCCTCCAGACAAAACCGTTGTTGTGTTGTATTCCCGTCCAGCAGCTGCACTACTCTCTCCTGTCCAGCAGTCTCTTCGCTGATCTCTTCTTTTAAACGACCATTTCCTGCATCATCTACAACAGGAGGAGGGGGAGCAGCAGCACTACTAATACTACTACAACTATTACTACTAGACCCCCACCCAAAAACACTATCCGCCACAGAGCTCGTTGTCGTCGTATCCACGGCAACTCGTTCTACAGTTTCTGAAACACAAAAATTAAAAACAATTAAAAATTTAACAAATTCGAGTATACCCCAAAAATAAACTAAAGTATCACCTGACTCCCCAACATCTCGACAGCAGTATCTCAACCACGTTATCGAGCGAAAAAAAAAACTACCCCAATTTCCGGTTCACCAGTGAACCGTGATAACAACGTAACAAAAAAAAATCGAGAGCGACTCGCACTACTCACACAAGAGCACACACTATCATCATCAACCCAACAAACAGTGCTTCTGCAGCAACCGTGTGGTAGTAGTAGAGTGAGTGGTGGTAAGTACCTACAAACAAACACCCCATCAAATCCCTACGACCACCACCACGCGTTATACTGCAACGCCATAAACGCAGGTACGATGAGTCATATAGCACGCAGTCCCCAATGAGTCACAAAAAAAATAATAAAAACATTTGTTAAAAACCCCCAACGCAATATTCAATACCTCGATTATCGCTACCTCCAGTATTCCCATCATCATCTTCCTCCTCCGCGTCTTCCATGATTTTCCTCCCGTCTTCACTAGAAATGCTCCCCCTGGAATTACTCCTTCCCCTACTGCTACTCCTACTATTCCCCCCACCACCACTATTCCCCTGCCCCCCACTCAACAACTTGTTAACGAAACTCTTGAACGCGAAAGCGTGCGTTTTACTATTCCCCGCACTACTCCCATCAACAGTAACCTCCCTGACTTTAACGGGTGACCCCCCAGGAGAGGTGCTGAGCACAACGAACACATCCTCGTTATTATTCTCAACCTTGCTAGAACACGCTGCAGGAGACGACTCGTTACTACTAGACGCCGCACTTCCTCTCGAACTACTACTACTACTACTGCTCAACGGAGAAAACAATTTCCTCAGCATTTTGAAAGATTCCGGATAGAAACCCCAAATAAATAAAATCCCAGAAAAATTATCCAAATTTTTTAAACCCCATAATATTACAACAAAGAAAAACCCCAACATCCACAAACGACCCTTAAACCGCTACTAAACTACGCAACTATCTACCCTACATATTATGCAAAAAAGTAAAAAAAAAAATCTAGTTCAAAACGAAAAAGAAGCTAATAACTGATGATGATGATGATAATCGCATGTGTAGAATAATACTCGTACCAGTTTTCTCTCTCATCATCATCCTCCTCCTCGTCGTCGTTGTCGAAATCCATTCATTCGAGAGAGTGAAAAAAAAACCCAACCTTCAAGTCCAAAAAAACAACAAACTCGGACGACGACACACATCACTCACTAATATTCAGATCACCCACACGATCTGCATATATACACGATGATAATATTATATATACGATTTTTTTACGATTGATGATGAAGGTGATCATCACCAAACAAACCACTGCAATATATGCAACTTACAGAAAAAACTACACGGTCGGTCGTCGGTCGCGATCTCGATAAACGATAAACGATACAACACCAACCAACATAACACGACCTTAAAAAAAATCCCTACTGCAATACAACTACATACTGCCAAACCACATAATATACATGAGACAAACTTTTATTATAGTTAACATATTTTGTCGTCGTTACTTACTCTTTTGCTTGATGAAAAAATTACAATATTTCTGTTGACCAAATATCCGTGTAGGGGAAGTTACCTTTCATGATATTTGTGTGGGTTGTTTGTTGTTGGCGTACAGAAAGGAATGTTTTTTTTTCTGCAACCTACACAAAAAATATAACACGACAGCTAAAATGGAATATTGAATATGATGATGAGAGATGCTAAAGTGTTACCGATTTTTTTTGCAACCTACACAAAAAATATAACACGACAGCTAAAATGGAATATTGAATATGATGATGAGAGATGCTAAAGTGTTACCGGGGTGACGTGAGATTTTGAAAGTTAAAAGGTTCATTGTGGTATTCCGAATGCGAGATAAAAACTCATTTGCGAGTCAAATCGGGAGAGGTGAAACATCGTCGTGTGGAAATGGACATATTATAACGGTGGGTTATTAGTCGCTAGTTTACTACTCGGTAGAGAAACAGCAGAGAAACAAAGTATATTTTTTATGTGAGAGAAAAGAGAGAGAGAAGAAAAAAAATTGAACACAAGATGTGTGACAGTATATTCCATAAAAATCACGTCACGTCGTATACGCTTTGGAATGGAGAAAAATGAAAGAGTATTTTTTCATCCATACAAAAAAACAACAACGAGGAAAGAGCTAAACGACGTGGAGATTGTGAGTGTATCTTTGTACAAGTTGACAGAGTGGCGGAGCGGTCTAACGCGTTAGACTCAAGCGTATAGCTTGCACTGTAATCCAGTGCTATCACATGAGACTTCTAATCCTCGAATGAGGGCGTGGGTTCGAATCCCACCTCTGTCAATATTTTTTTGTGCCCGTTCCGTGTTCAATAAACACGATAAACCGTTTTATTTTTTTTTGTGATAAAAACGCGAATTATACTAAAAATGCAAAATAAACAAAACTCCGAAACGATTTGTAATTGTAATGATTTATTTTATCCCACAAAAAAAAATCTTTTAGATTTAGATTCGCTAATAAAAAAAGGACTGTACAATCACGCACACGCACGATTAAAAACCTAAAAGTATTACAAAAAAATCCTGTACAATAATGAATGCATAAACAAAAAAAAAATTACACGGAACCGTAGTTATAGTAACCGGACACGTTTATAATACAATAATTAACTCGATTGTGCTAAACATTACACGGTAGTTCACTGGAGGATGATTAATTTAAAATTAATCAAGATTAATCATCCTCGAACGACCACCCATATATATATTATTATAATAATCCTGATGATGAATGATTAAACTCATCCGCACGGTACACACAAACACACACACACGCACCACCAGAGACGCAGAGAGTGGCTATAATATTAATTAAGTAATTTGGCAACACCTTAATAACAACGTGTAGAGAAAAAAAACCGCTTTTTTCTATAATTTTCTCTTGAATCCACTAAAAAAAATATTTTAATAATATGCAGTTAAAAATTAATCAGTACGAACGAAAAAAAAATTGACACTTTCACTCGGGTGTATACAACTAGAGCACCTTAAAAGATTTAATTAAACCTAATTAACGTACGAAAACAAAAAAAAATATCTGCTGAACCCCACTCAACAAACCTCACAACAATGTTATAACAAGAGTCGCTGACAAAAAAATGTTTTTGAACTTTTGTCAATTTATGGACACACGCCAATCAAACCCCCACGTACAAGTTTTCTTACAATTATAAAATAAATATTTAAGAGAATTAATTGACCTGCTTTTTTTTGTAATTAATTATAAAAAGCGTTGTTGGTTTCTAAAACTAGCGTATTAGCTACGTAACGCCTTCTAGTTTGTTTGTTTTGTTAATTCTATTCCTCCTGCTGCTGCCAAGCGGATCGAAATTGTCATCATCGCTGTCGTCGCTACTGTCATCACCCCGCTTGTTCTTACTACTAGTACTACTACTACCAAAAAGCAATGACTCGTTTTCTTTAAAATTCGTCGTAGTTTTGTTTCCCGTTCCACCAGGTAGAACCTCGTTGTTGCTACTATTTAAATCCGTTTGAAGGTCAATCAGCGGGTTGGCGTTAAGGGTGAGGAACTGGACCGGGTTACCGGACGTTGGGTCTATCGAACCGTTGCTACGCGGGGTCGTGTGCGGGGATACTATAGCCGTGGACGAGGTTGGAGCATGCAGTAGCAGCGCGGCGTTGTTACTTGTTGAATTGGATGTCGGGCGGGGTATTACTTGCTGAGGGACCACACCTCCAGAGTGGTAGGATGAGGACGAGTCAACACTTCCCGGGTCACTCGTCATCATGTGGTGGTGGTTGTGGTGGTCAGGGTCTTGGGTGGGTAACGTTGATGTACCGGATCCTACAAAAATGTATTTATATATGCTTATTAATAAACACTTAAAAGTGTTTTTATACAACACTCATACGTCTCTACACTATTTTTTTTAAAAAGAAAAAATTGTGTTAAAGAAACCAGCCTACAAAACTTCAGTCTTGAGTATCTTGGGGTCCACCGGCTGCATTAACGCATATACATAAATAACAAACTCAACAATGACCAGACACACATGAATATATACTAATAATAAGTAGCGAATATAATTAATTAAATTTTTTACCCTGTGAGTACTGAGTGTACTGCTGATACTGTGGATGAAAATTGTGAATCGCATCGGTCATGATATCCCTGGGGTTCATAGTTTCTTTCAAGCTGCTCGAGATACTCTGCATCGTGACACTCCGTCCAGGTCCGCTCGCACCGCTACTCGAGCCGCTCATTATCACGCCGCTCGACGAAATACATGTTCCGGAATAAACCTATATATACAGGATAATTTTTACTTACAGAAATACGTTCATATTAAAAATTATACTAATATACTCACGCTGACAGGAAACGCCAATTTCAAAGCGATAGCAGCGAAGCACATTTCAATACAGATGAGGAAATTCTGGTATCCGGCAGCTACCGTTCCACTGGGTAGCCTGTCTCCTGTCTCGTTGTACAGCGGGCCTATCATCTCCGCTTTCTCCAACACCGCCAGCAACACGCCTAAACAAACTATATTATTATCCAGAAAATAATACGGTTTTTAAATTGCTGGAATGTGAGCGTATACCCTGCCAAAAGGACAAAAAGATGACAGACTTGATGGTGAAAAACTTCAGCACCGGATCAAAAGGGGTGAGTAGGTCTCTGGTGGAGAAGTAGAAGAGGAACAAACCGTACAGGGCCAGAGAGACGCTCACGTTATAGATCATCGTTATGTACAAGTAACCTGTATTCGGACTGTAACAACAAAAAATTAATACACACGAAATTCGTTTTCCTAATCGTGAGTATATAAACTACAAACTGTTGCTTTTAACTCGGGGGTGTTAAGATTTAAAAAATGGTACGTAAAATATTCTCTGAATAAATAATGCGTTTTCACGAAAGTGAAAGTTTGAACACACAAATCCCGAATTTGAACAAAACTAATTTTTAAAAAAAAAGAAACAAACCTCCAGTCGCCATCCCTGTACAACCCAAAAGACTGTAGAAGAATGGTGAGAAACGCCATGACGGGTTTAACGAGACAGAACTGTAGAGTGGCCTGTTTGCAGAACCGAAGGAACCCGATCGTGTAGTTACGCCCTGACAGACAGCACGTACAATACCAGAAACTCGATCTGTTTTAAATTCCACACAAAAATCTTTCTCAATAAGTAACCTACCATCCAAAAATAATACGAATTAAAGTAGTGACGTGACTAACCGACACAAAATATTATCATTACAATTTTTAACAAACTCGAGTGTGTGGAAACTCGAAACTTCACAACAAGATCGAGAAACTAACCTCAAGTGTTCGTAAATCTGATGGCAAGTGATAAAGAGTGCCGCCCAAACGAAAGCCCCCGCAACCATTTGCGCTAGAGTCGAGTGGAGGAACATCCTGTGCGGGTCAGCCACATCTCCCCCACCACCAGGAGCTGTGGTACTGCTCGGTGTAGCACCATGAGACGGGGTCGTGCTAGGTGGCGTTAACGTTGACGATAACGACATGATTGATAATTTACCTCACAAATCCCAATTTCTTTTAAACCAAAAAAACGTTTCCACTACTTTGACTCCTGCACTCCTACATGCTGATCGTCTACGTTCAAATCACTCTATACCAAAACTTGAAAACAAATTAACTAATTTTCAAAACCACACGAATAATTAAGTCTACGAATCCCTCCTAACAGAAAACATTGTTAAATATAATTAATACGAATTTACGTTTTATGTATTTAAACAAATAAACTACGTTGGTGAGGGAAAGATGAATGTCCAATAAATACACACGACCATCACACGTCACGATAAGTACTTATCTACGTAATTAAACTACGTCAAAGAAAATATATGATGAAACCAATATTTGTTTTAATGACTGCGTGTATTATAGAGAGTAACGACAGAGAGAGAGAGAACTTAACCTTCTGGTCCATAACAATAATAATAATATTTATCGTGCATACGGTGGTGGTAGTGGTAGTGTAGTAGTGCACCTACACAACGGCACGACCGACGATCTCTTTTTTTTCACGTACCTGTGCCGTTTTAACTGATTTTTTGTAATTTCAACACGAACGGGATATTTACGTGGTAGTAGGAATATTAGTAATGGAGGTGGTAGTAGTGAGGGAAGAACACCCTTTCACGATGAGGATGAGTAGCAGCGTTCATCAAAGAACATCCATATGGTGTGTAGAGTTTACTGCCAGACGAACGGAAATAATAATATCAACAGCAGCGTATAAATAATCAGAGCAGTAGCAGAGTCGAGCATCAGCATCATCATCGGGAGTTTTGTCGGTACTACACGATCACACTCGCTCCAAGTTTCTACTCATCCGTCATATGACTAGGGTACAGGAAATGAAAATCACGGTTGAACGAAATATTTAGGTTTTACAGTAAATTATGATGAAAATTTAATTGAGGTTTAATAAATCGTGGCTAATAGCAGAGGGGGGACCATTTGCTATTTTTTTTTAAATCTATTTATAATTAATAAGTTAGGTTAAGTGATATTTCAAGATTTTAAAACAAAATAAATTAGTAAAAAATGCAAAGGAGAAAAAAATTCTTATGATAATTTGTTATGTTATGTTAGGATAAGTAACGTTAGGTTGGATAACATTTCATTCATGATTTTAAAACAAAAAAAAAAATAGAAAAAAACGCCAAGGGTACCCCATTATGGTTTTTTAGCCACGATGTCTTAAACCTTACCGATTTATTTTTATAGTCTAGTTTTCGCCAATTAATCGTTAGATTTTTCAAGAGTATAGAAAAATAATGATTATGGAACATACATTCGCGAAAAAAAAACAGTAAAAATTTTCGACATAAAATGACTAGATAGTTTTTTTTCGGTACTAGCACCTCAGGTGCCTATATACTAAGTAAATGTTTCACAGTTGCAATTATTATACTCCACGTATTGCGTTTTAAGGTTTAACCCAGGCAAAACTTAATATTGTAAATTGTAAAGATTGTAACATTACAAAGATTTATGCTCCAAGCAAATTTAAACTTTTCTCCTGTCGAATCGGTGACATTTTATTGGAGTTGCCATGCCATAATTTTTGATTCGTTGTATTACACGACACACCAAATTGATAACGTAAAATGTAATTGTTCCTAACCATTAATTAGTATTATTAGTTAATGTAATTAATTTACCTACCTCTCTACATAATATTATTGCCACCTAAAATCCACGTAATATTATTGCCGTAGAAATATTCCTACCCTGTAAAAAATATATTATGAATGTACAAGAGAGCATAATGTATCAAATGTATGTATAGGATACAGTACAGTTACAAACATAGCACGACTACTAATACTAAACCCAAAGTGTGGTTGTGTATTGTGAATGTATTTACATGTGAAAAAGAATCTCCCTTGTTTTGTGTGAAGAATCAAATCAACCCAGAAAAAAAAACAATTCACGACGAAGATTCCACCACCACCACAAGAAAAGATCTCACAAAAACAATGACATCACCTGACTATAACGTGATTTCACACACAAGATAACTCGGTCTCTCTCTCCTCGCTCGTGAATAATCATTCGTCAACTCGCAAATCAACTAATTATTTTGTAAAAAAAGTCATAGAAAATAAGTATCGACGGTAACGAAAAAAATGTCTCGATCGAACGCCCATTCGTCAACGTCTCGAGACGCGCTCTTTGGTGCAGGTGGAGCAGGTAAAAAAGCTTAAGTTCCGTTGTTGAAAAATATATAAACAATGTCAACAATAACGTGTAAAAATTAAACTGAGACTCCACTAAATAGGCTATACCCCGTTGAACCAGTCCATAACAACGCAGAGCCCCCGCCTGGTCTCCTGGAACGACGATGACGACGACTCGGACAGTTACCGCAACGTGGACGTTGATCAGAACACTTCCGTGCAGCAAGTCAGACAGCAGCAGTATGACCTGATGGAGCGTAAGTTCTCGTTGAAAATCCCAAGCACGTGACATCCACATTGAAATAATAATAAATAAAATTGAAATCGCTTAGAGCAAGACCGCGGCCTGGAAGCCCTGTCAGAAGTGATATCTCGTCAGAAGAACCTCGCACAAGTGATCGGAGACGAAGTGACGTACCAGAACGAGCTTATCGACGACATAACTGATCACGTGGATAGGACAAGGGACAGGTTGATAAGCCAGACGAACAACGTGCGCACGATCGACAGGAAAGACAGCACTGGGAGTAAGTCACGTAGCCACACAGAAACACATAAAAAAATTATCAAAAATTGTCCAAACTAATTAATTTAATCATTTCTAGGATACTGGGCGATAATAATCCTGTTACTGGTCGTGATAATCATTCTCTCAGTATTGTAAAAAAAAATATATTCCATAATTTAGTAAAAAATACTCTTGTTTGTTTTTATTATTCCAATAATTTACTATAAATAAATATATTTTGTAAAATATGAAGGGGAAGGAAAAATAATTATATTTGGTCCCGATTTATATAATAATACCCCCATAACACGATTTCAAGGATGGAGTAGCGGTTCCCTGTCTTCAAGAGACGTTCCTGGGTTCGCCCCTCTCCCTCCACTAACATCGACACTGCTAATCCCAGAGTCGTATTCCCTAAAAACACGATCCCCAACACTGTCCGAATTGTCCCATTCCTGGACCTCCCCTTTAGCGAGGAACAAGTACACGAGATTATCGATGAGATACACGACCGCAGCGATGTAGAATATTATCCTCCAATGCGACACCGTCGACTGCGCAAACAAAATTATTTAATATTTATAACTTGTTACGAGTTAATATTAAAAGAATTAAATAAAGACATTTAAAAAAAATTGACGAGACGTACCCCACCGTTAAGAATAACCCCCGCGACGTAAGGAGCACCGATACCGCACAAGTTGGCGAACCCGTTAGTGATCCCCATCATAACGGCAGCGTGGTTAGGACTCAGATCAATATGGTTCACCTGGAACGACGCACAGTCTAAAAAAAAGACATAACACGACGATTATACAAACTATAAAATTCCTGTGTAATAGTAAAGCACTCGAGCTGCTCTTACTCGCTCCAGTCAACCCGATAGCAAGTGTGATAAGTGCGACACTGACACTCCTGTCGCAAGTCGTCTGTGCGGCAAGCACAAGCAGAACCGCCGGGATCCAGTGCGCTGAAAAGTAATCGTCAAACATTATAATTCAAATTCGCTTCATTTTACAACTAGTCTACTAATTTAAATATTTAAAAGTACCGATGGTGTTGAATATTTTCCTGACGATACCAGTGCTGATGCCCCTAGTCCTCATCTTATCAGCGTAGTAACTACTCGCGATACTAACAACCCACATGAGGAAATACGGCAACGCCGACAAGTACGCATTCTAACGACACACAATTAACACCAATTTAAAATCAACCACGTATATGAAACGAAAAAGTAAATCTACAAACCCCCTTACCTGTTTAATTTCGAAATGAAGTACTTCGTCCATGTATTTCGGCAGCTCGGTTAACATGGTGTAAAGACCCCATCCATGCCCCGTCTGCAACACAAAAGACCATACACACCATTAATTTCCCGAATTATAAAAAACCAATTTGTTAAGAAACCACGAAACGAACCTGCGTGACAAGAATAGCCCAAACAGCCCCACTGGTAGCCAGTTTCCTCCAAGGAGTACCACCACGCACCCCTCTACTACCCCCACCACTAGCACTACTACACCCAACTTTCCCTTGTCCAGCTTGTATGTACACGCGTTCCTCAATACTGATCCTAGGATGACAACTGGGACTGTCGTACACGAGAAGAGCCCAAAAGAGGAACCAGACGATCCCAAGCAGCCCGAAAACGTAAAAGACAGAGGGCCACCCAGATGTGAGCAGGTTCCCGTTCTCGTTCTCGAGCAACCACCCGCTGATAGGCAGCGCGATAACAGTACCCATCTGCGCTCCAGCGTACACGAAAGCACCAATGATCGAGCGTTCCAGAGGAGGCGCCCACTGTGCTAGTAAACTGTTGCACACACACAAAAAATATATTTATTACTATTAAAAATGTTTTTATTAATATTGTTTTTAGTACAACTCGAGAACGAAAAATGAGAAAAAAAAATATTTAAAGTACACTCACGCGTGCATGCTAGGATTGGTGACCCCTTCACCTAGTCCTTGCAGTATCCTCACAGCGACTAGGTACGGTATCCCTGCGTTCGCAGCCATAGGCGTCACCAAACTACAAACAAAAAAATTATAAATCCAAAAAAAACGACTTTTATTCGGATAACCTGATGATAACAACACTAACCTGAACAAAGCAGTGACGAGCATCCCAACGCCAAAGACCCACTTCCCTCCAATCTTATTACTAAGTATCCCTCCAGGCACTTGCGTTATCACGTATCCGTAAAAGAAAGACCCGAGAATAATACCTGGAAATAAACCAAACATTTATAAAATTCCCAAAAAAAATCAAACTTACTCTCCAAAAAAACCCTAAAAACAATAAATAAAAACCCATAAATCACCCTGATCATGTTGACTCCAGTCAAACCTGGGATGCCTGCTCCCAGTGAAATGCTGATTATCCGCCTCCCCGTCACCCCCTCCCCGATCCATCTCCCCTCCCACAAGTTCGGGGCACATAACCACGCCAGCACTGTGATTATGATGACTGCTGGCGTGCGAGTTATTAACCATCTGCACGATCGCGATGGACAGGTTGACCCTCATGCTGTAACTGGACGCGAATCCCAGAAACCCAAGTACTGTAAGCGTATGTCTCGCCCCCCAGTTCTTGAACGGAGACATGGACATCTGGGATGGAGATCCTCGACGGGTATAATTCCCACCATGATGATGTGACGAAGACTCGTTGCTACCCTCCATGTCAGAAATTGGGGGCGAGTCGTCATCAAACGGAATCGTCGTCGGTGCGGTAGGGGACTTTCGCTTCTGTGCGCTCGTGTACATCGCGTCACCACTCACCATACATCACCAACCAACCAAACAAAATACTGACAAAATAATACTAACTTTAATTAATTTAAACGCCAAATCGCTACATTTGGATCCTTCAGGCGACTCGTCTTGTCAACATATCGAGAATCATGCGATATAGCGTCAATTTCGTTGTTCTTTTTCCTCCCGAATAAAATGTGTGTTACTGAAGCCACCATCTGAAAACTACCAGTAGATCCGATTTTCACACAGCTGTTTCCTACTGTACTTCACCTGTCCACCCATCTGACTGTCAAAATAAATCGCAAATATTCAGACACACTTTGGTTTCTCACCTTACCCCACCAACCCAGTACCATTGTACCCGGTCAATTCGAATTCCGTAATAATTTCAGTGATTTACACAGAAAGTATTTCACTGGTTGTTGGATAGGGGGGCCTACTTAATGAACACATCTCCACCACCATTACTGCTACTGTGAGTCCATTTAATTTATAATTTATAGTACTTAACAAGACTTGAAGAGAAAAAATCCTGTGACCTCGCATTCCAGAATTCAATCGCAATGAACCAGATCCCGCTCAAGACCCCGAGTACGCTGACGCGAGCGTGCGTTTACACCAAGAACCGGACAGCGAGTAAACTCTACTCGACAACCGGTGGTAGTAGTAGTAGTTCAGGTGGGGGAGCAGGGGGTGTAGCACGTAGTCCAAATGCTCCACTATCAACACCACCACCTCCACAAAAATCTTCAAAAGTGTTACCAGCAGTGCTACTTTTAGGTGGTGGTGCAGCCGGTTTGGGTGGTTACTATTACTACGATCCGAACGCCGAGTTGTTCAAGGTCGCAAGGTCAGCTTTGGGATTAGAGCAACCGAAAAAACCTGCAGAGGTCGTGAAACCTTTGGTGAGGCAGACTCCGACATCATCATTGCCAGCGAAACAGGTGGAGGTTAAAAAACCAGTTGTTCAACAAAAGTCAGAGGACAAATCAAAAGTTGGCAGTGGTGTACCTCAGCAGCAGCAACAGCAGCAGAAAAGCACCGCTGGAGCAGCTAGTACAGTACCAATGGCAGTACCACCTCCTCCACTATCTAAACCAGGAGCTGTAGCAGCAGCAGCAGCCCCTGTGCTCCCTACCCCTCCTTTACCAACACCACCATCAACAGCAGCGACATCTACACCTGAAGTAAAATCACAAGATTCACAGGAGACTGGGGGTGATGTGGTCTCTAAACGGGTGCTGATAACAGCGCTAAGGGCGCAGCAAGAAGCGTTGTCAGAGACACACGAAGAGAAGATCAAGGTTATCCAAGGCGACTACGACAGGAGGTTGAAGAACGCGACGCAGGTTATCGAGGCGGAAAGAGTTGTCGATCTCAGGGCCAAGTACGAGAAGGCCAGTGCCTCGCTAAACGCTATCGAGCAGGGAATCGAAGGTAATTCACAAATTTTCAAAAAAAACCAAACATGAAATCGAAATTAAATTTATCAACCCGATTTGCATATAACAGCGAGAACAACTCAAAACACGCGAGCGAAGCGTCTCCGTGCGTTGTGGGCCCAAGTGAACGCGTTACACGCCCGCGTGAACCACCCAGAGTACCACAACGCAATCACAACGAGTATCGACAAGAAGCGGTTGATAAGCGCGATCGAGATCCCGGATAACTTTGTAACGCAGATGGTTGACTCGTTACCAGGCAAACCGGTACACTCGCTGGAGTCGTTAAAGCAACGGTTCTACTCCGACTTGGAACCCGTCGCCAAGAGCGTCACCCTCATCAAAGACGGAGACGAGTTCAGCATTTGGAAGTACGCGCTCGGGAAAGTGTTCGGGAGTGCCATCGCGAAGGTTAATAGGACAGGTAATATTTTTTATTAAAAAGATTAAATTTTTGTTATTAATATTACTCGTGTAGAGTGAATTGATTAAACCAAAATTTGATTCGTTGATAACTATCGTAGCAACGACCGTGACGCCTTCGACATCCCCGGTTCAGCAAACAGCGAATGCTTTGGATAGCGCTAGGAACGCGCTCGAACAAAGTGATCTGCTCAGTGCCGCGATCGCCGTCAACCAGCTAAGGGGTTAGTATATGAGTAATCATTAAATACGGAATTTCCTAAATTGTATTAAAGATAAATTGTTAATGTCTCGTTGTGCGTTGTAACGTTTTCGCAGGTCTGCCCCGTCAGGTAGCGTCCGACTGGCTAGCAGACGCCCGTACGTTGCTCGAGACGAACCAGACGCTGTTCGTGCTGATGACTTACGCCGCTTCCAATAACGTGTTTTAGATTTTAAAAAATGTTATATTAAACCTATTACGTTTAAGTTACGTAGTATTACATCTTATGATGTGTATGTATATCCGGAATGTCAACATTGAGTCAACATTTTCTTTCTTTTGTTCGGAAACGAGCTGTGGAGATAAATAAAGTTAACTACGTAGTAGTAGTGTTTTGTTGGACATCTTTGCGAATGTAACTGTCCGCACATGAGATATCATAAATAAAAATACACTAACTAACCTATTTTTCATGATATTTCTTGCAAAGCGTGAAAACCGCCTGCATCAATTTGAACGTTCTCTTAAACCCATTATTACAAGACCTACGATTGCGCTTACGTGCATTACATATCCGATTTACGTTTTCTGGTTCTAATTATTTCCTCACAAGTTTGTAGAAAACCAATAATTATATTGTAGTTTCCTTTGAATTCCAGAGATTCCGTCGAATAGTCGTCAAAAATATTAATAATCTCAGGTAACCCCAATGTCAACAGTAACAAAATACGGACAAACATGCGTGTACGGAGTCAACCCAAATCATCTTATGAAGGTAACCTCAGACAACTCCAACTTTAACATTATCCGTATATTATTCCTTTATTCTAAACTCCACAATAATAACTCTAAAGTTAGCAATGATAAAACGAGAGTAAACTAGAGTTTAAGCGCTACAACTCTAAAATGTTCACATGAATTTCCCCTGAAAAATCTAACGTTATAACAACATAACTCTATAAAATACGTAAGATTTCGAAAATGCCAATTAGACCCAAACCCAAAATGAAATCACACCCACCCATACAACCACTATAAAAAATCATTAAAAATGCACATTCAAATCGCTAATCTTTAGTAAAAAAAAACTCGCAATCTCAAGTTCCCCCACATAAAACAAGAAAAAAACACGAACCCATGATTCCAGCCATAAAAAATGTCAACCCTTTTCCTGTTATGAAAACGCGATTCCGTACCCTCTCTCCCGTTCGACCTTGACCTAATTTTTTTTTATTTAAATGCAGCTAAAAATTTCAAAATCTTTGTATGCGTGAACCAACACTTTCAAATTAATCTGCTCCAAATCAAAGTAGAAGGAGGAGGACGACAGAATAAGTTCACGCTGCAGCAATACAAATCGACGACGCCGAGCGATACGATTATTATTATTATTATTCCGCCGTTGTCGTCGTGCAGCAGCTACTTGACCCGTTTTGATTATTGGCATGCACAAGTATAAATGACTCATACGTAGTAACATGTAAATTTTAAACGATATTTTCAAACAAATACAAATCAAAAACCCGCGTACACAAAAGTAGCGAAACGAAAGAAAAAAAACGTAATTACAACAATACGTATCGATTCAAAAGAAAATGAAAAACCTGAAACGAGACAAACGGTTCTTACTACGACCACAATAGAGAGATCACACGATCACCGTCATTAGTCATTACCAAAACGCAAAAATGATTTCTTGATTTCAAAACAACAACAACAACAACAACAAAGATGCTCAGAAAAACCAGTTTTCCACTACTATCGATGCTAGCAACAAGTCTCACAACAATAAGAATCTCCCCAATAGATTTTTATTTCTCAGCCGAACGCCATAAAAAAACTTGGATGATAGAGATACTTATCAAAATAGGTAAAAAATAATTGCGCAATTTATTACAAAATAGAAGAATCTTTAAAAGAAATTAGGCAAGAGAACGAGAAAACAGGACAAGCGAGCAAACTCCTATTTGAAAAAACTTCCTCCTGTGCTGATCGCGTGCTCTCTTTCCTTTTTTTATGACAAATTCGCAATCCTCTCGACGACCATCATAAATGAATTGACCAATAATATGACCGATTAAAAACTTTAACTATTTTTTTTGGCGAGAATGCAACGAACTCGAATCAGTAACGAAAATATAATAAAAAAATTAACGAGGAAGAAGTCCCCCAACAACGACAATAACTAACTCTACCCCCACCACCAACCAACCACCTTCATCGTTCATCGTATTTACGCGTCCATAATGTCATCTTCAGAAAGGAGAATTATATATCGAAAAAAAAGAGAGAGAGAAGAGATCAAGCGCGCGGTGTGACTGTTTAAGTTTTTGTGACCTCCTCCCCAACCACCAAGACAGAGAAANCGAAAAAAAAGAGAGAGAAGAGATCAAGCGCGCGGTGTGACTGTTTAAGTTTTTGTGACCTCCTCCCCAACCACCAAGACAAAGAGAGAGAAAAAAATAGCTGTTAATTTAACATCAAGTATCGGTGTAGCTTCTAGTGTGTGCTATGGTGGTCCCTCCCAAGTAAAGAGTAAACACGCCGCCGGTCCACCGTGAACACCTACTTGAATTTTGAATTTTAAACGCGACAGTCGCAGATAAAAAATCAAGGAGCGTGATAATATTTATACGGTTGTGCGTTGAGTTAATGAAATTAGTGCGAGAGACGAATCTCGTGTAACAAGAAAAACGACGACGTCGGCGTGATAAAAACGATCTCAAAAAAGCCGCACGTTTATAAGACAATTCAGAATGAAAAGCGTGTAAATTCGGATATAATTTATTAAAACCAAAACGTAAACTCTTCAAACATGAGACGTACGTGTATAACCCTGATACTAGCGCTAACAGCAGTGTCCTTGACGACACCTCACCCTCTCCCGGAAGAAGTGTCACCGGACGGGAGTAGCACGACAACAGAGTCATCAGAGTCGTCGAAAAACTCAGCTCCGTCCCTGATCGTAGTGGATGATGATGAGAAGAGTAGCAGTGGTAGTGCAAGTGATCACCACGACGACGACGACGCAGAAGTGATATCATCGGACAAGCAGAAACGTCACCGTCCCACCCCGAGTCCCGCAGAACTCGAGGAGAGAAGGAAAGCGTTGATAAAAGCGCTGGGTGGAGACAGGGACAGTGAGGATGGAGGTGGTGGAGGCGGACAACTCGCTGCAGGACTCATGGGACTAGGGTCGCTCGCCACGGACGTCGTCTCCCTCATCACTTCCAACGCCAACGAGACTTTTGCACCGCTCAGGGAAGCCAGGCTCCGCGCCCGCAACAACTTTCCGGATTTTGGTGAGTTTAAGATAAACGGAGATAAACTAGAGTAATTACCAAATTATTTAATCGTGACCCCCAAATCGCCTGTATACAGGGACTCAAGTGAACCGGGCGTTGAAGAACGGGAGAGAGTACGCGGGCAGAGCGTACAGAGGGCTCGTCAAGAACGCTCGCGTCAAAATCACAAACGCGATCAGATTCATGCTTGCGGTAAATTCACGCGTTTCCAACAATGATTTCTCGAATTCTTAAAAACCATTTGTTTAAAAATAAGTTAATTGCGGGTATTTATGAAAATCGTGAAGGGGATAACCCGACTGGCAAGTACGGTAGGTGGACTGTACCAAATCCTCGTGAGCCTACTCGACGTTGCAACGCGAGGGATCGGCGTAGGAGCTCGGTTCGGTGCTAGGGCTCTCGCGTTCGGAAGCAACTACACCGTTAACGCCCTCGCGCGCGGAACCGGTCAGTGCACAAATTAACCAACGGGAACGTCCATTTAGAACGTTTATTGATAAGATGGTGTTGATGGAGGGGGGTTGTAGTGGGTGTACTGTAAAACCTCCCATTTACCCATTATTTAAAAAAATAGTTTGACAACCCAAAAACGTTTTAAATGAACGATCCCGTTTATGTTGAAGTTCATTACAATGAGTTTTTTTTTAAATAACGTGTGTGTTTGTGAGTAGGAACGCTTCGTAGCTTAGCGTCCAGCGGGATACTTGTCAAGCCCGCAAACCAGGCAGTTCAAGTAAGTTTACCCGACAATTCCCAATTATTCCACAATAAAAAAACCGTTTTTACATTGACTTTTGGTCTGATTTCATACGTAGGTTGGCAGGGATCTGTCGAAGGGAATCACAGACGACTTGTTCGATAAGGTGGAATGGGTAAGTTTTACAATCTTCAAGATATACGTGTGTTTAAATACACGCTGATTCCAAAAACTTGAATATATATTTGCATAATATTATGTATGTAATCGACAGGCGCAAGAGGGAATCAACTCAAAGCTGGAGCTAGCCCAAGCGCTCGCCCCGAACTTTCTCCTTCACGCCCACGAAAAGGTCGTCGAGCCGCCCGCCTCAACCGACGACGACGACGCGATCTCAATCGGTGGTGATGGCAGTGAACCCGTAGGAGGATACTCCAAACTCACCGCAAACGAAGACGAGATGGTCCTCCTCAGTCTGGCGTCTACCGCTTCCGAGCTTATGCAACGAGGTGGAAGAGACATTTCCGCCACCGATAAGGATGGTGGAGGAAGTAGTAGCAACACCACCACTACTCCCAAACCTGATAGCACTACATCCGCCACCACAACAACATCTAGCAGCACAACCACAACAAAGTCGACGACACCACCCCCTGATGTCCCACCCCAAGGGTTGCTGAACGACATATTCGGGTTGCAAGAGGAAATCAACGAGCTCAAGAATTCAGACAACAGCAGCACAAGCACGACAGAAACATCAAAGAAAAGTTAACGAATTAAAAAAAATAAACTCGAGTTTGTTATTAAATAGAGAACTGTTTTCTCTCGTTTTATTTACGCCGATAATAATTAAATTAATTCATCATGATCAACCGTCCCGTCGTATTTACGAGCATTTTTTTTTTCATGAAAACAAAGCTGGTGACGCAAGATGGACCGAGAATTGTGCTACAACAGCAGCGGCACTGTAATAAAACCAGCGACAACAACGACAAAAAAAATATAATTGTCATGGTTCTTTTGTATATGCACTAAATGAAGTCAAGTACTAGTATCCAAAACAAGTAGTAAGAGAGCTAGAAAAAAAACAAGGCTAGACGGGTTGTTCACAAGCGACAAATCCGCTTGTTACAGGAAACCCAACAAAATGCCCCAGCTATTCGTTACGCGAAAGGCGGTGCGAGGTATTACAAATCCTTCAAGACTTGCTTGTGAACGGACTCACACACTCATTTGTCGTGTTGTTTTTCAAACACACACAAGAGAGTAGTATCAAAGGTAAAGTGGTATGTGTGTAAATGAAGTAATATGTTTTTCTTGGGAAAAAATATTTTTGTGGCTTTTCCAACGAGAGAGGAGAGAGTTATATATTGGGCAGAATACCGTTTCAACTCTACCGTTCGTGTGTGTATTACCCTATCGTTGATGTACAGGGGA
>JAHZNB010006237.1:0-13134 GCA_027744295.1 Callyntrura guangdongensis
CAAATGTACCTAGCATCTAATTATGTGGTAGATATATTGGTGGATAACCTAATTATGATCAAACGCATTTGTTTTGCAGTATTGGAAGTCAAGGTTGAACTTTAGACGTTTTCAATCAGGTAAACTTATGCGCAGGAACAATTGCCACTGTATCTACGGAATGCGGAGCATGCGAGAGGAATTGTTGCACATTATCCAATAACACGATAAAAGTTCAGACGAACACAAACCACAATTACTCTGTTATCTACAGTACGAAATGAAATATTCATTTACACTGACACGAGTTGTAACAAACGAAACTCAATATCATTTTCATTGAGAAAGAGACTATAGGGACATAATTTTACTAGAGATACAACCGATTAGTATGTGTGAAATTTATTTGTTCTAAAACGGTAGCCACAAAACCAAATAGGGAAAGTTCTCCGGAAAGTTTGCATACAATAAACATCTCCGTTTTCAGTGATTTTAAAACAGAATTACCACAACGCTAAAGGATATATGTCTAATTGTAAGATAAACAGTTTACCTTTAGGAAACAAAATCTATTTGTAAATCTAACACATACAAAATTTGCATTTTTACTAAATCAGAATTGCATGTCACAAATGCAACATTGAGACCGGTCCCTGTCGGCACCCCAACATCACGTTAAAAAGTTTGTACAAGTACACCATAGGCAGCAATAAACCCTTAAGCTGACCATGGTGAGCCATCAGAGTATCAGAAGACTTGTTGACTTGGTCACAAACGCCAAAATTTAGTTAATATTCTAGTGAGCACTTCATGTTATATTGTTGAAATTAAAAACAAAAGTTTTTTCAGAGCGACAAGTGTTTTTGTTAATGCATTTTGCTGTGCTGTTCTAGCGTGATGATGACGTCGCAGCAATAGTCTTGTTGCATCAGTTTGGGGAGTAGTACGAAAAGCCAAGTGTCCAGTTAATAACATTAATTGCCACATTTAGGTCTTACGCAGGCAGGTAATTGGGTAACAAATTTTCTTTCTTGTAAGTAAATTTTCTGTCATGATATGGGCAAAACTGAGTAAACTGGCAAAGCGGACGTTGAAATTCTGAAGCAACCTGGCCACTCGGTAGGCAGGATTTAATTGATAAAATTGCTCGCTGGAAGGAGTAAGAATTGCTGACGGGTCATTTGAGTTTTAAATGTCGTAAGCTAATTCATGGTTGACAAAAAATTGCCGTTGTTTTATGCGCATAAGCCCAAACAAGGTGGTTGTTGGTGGCAGCATTTGCGCTCTTAACATTAACAAAACTCGGAAATTGAGTTTCCACAGACCCATAAAAACAATGAAATCGATGGTAGTCCAGAATAACAAATTTGCTTTTTTTAAGGATTCATTGTTTGCTAAACCTTTACCACTAATACAATTCATAGCTTACTTTTTGTTAAAACAGAACTTCAACTATCTTGTATACACAAGTACACAGCTGCTGATGCTACCATTTATTTACTGCGGCTCCCCTGGGACGATTGCATAAATTCCGGTACACGTCACAGTTTATTTTACTAACCGGTAAGGCATGATACGACTACGCTGAAAGCATCAAATCAACAAAAATTGTCCTAACTCATAGAAATATTTATATAATTCTAAAATAGTACTTTGAATTCAAAATTGATTTCATTGGGTTGTCCCTAATACCAAAAGCCATAATGGTACATAAACTTACTTCTATAAATTTTTCAGTGACTTTAAATTAGATTTTTGTAACAGAACAACCACAGCACCAAATAAAATAGATTTTATTTTTAGCAAGGTACTTTTATTTGTATCCAATTAAGAACATATACGTATGTTATAATATATAGCTACGCATTCAGAAATTTTGTGCTAAATGCTTAATAGTTTTTGTTTTACTTGGTTCCTAGGCAAGGGGCAACGTGCATTGAGTTTACATGCATCCATATAAATACATTATGGAGTAAATTGGGAGAAAATTGTTAATATATCAGAAATTGCCATCAATATGAGTGTTGTATAAAGTAAAACTATACTAATTAAATTATTACTTAGTAAAACCAATTAATTCATTTTGGTGATGTATCCGTTCCGTTTTTCTCCTGACACCAGTTTCCACATCCGGGCTGCCAGCAGCACTTTTGTTCCTCGGGACAATCGCCATCCGAACGACAATTGTCATTGCACCAAATGCACCGAATCAACGGATTGGGAGTTGGGCAGGTGCCTTCTCTAGTTTCCTCTGTAAAAATGAATGTATTTATACCAATTTAAGTGGATGAACCAAAATGCAAAATAATATATTTTGAATAAACTTACCAATGGGTGCATTACAAGTTCGATTATTCTCGTTGGAACCCACGGGCGCAATTTTTAGTTCACGACTTGCTGTCGATACAGTACTTATCCAGACAGTAACAAGAGATACAGACACGGCCAAACACCAGAAAATCTTCATTTTGCTTGAGTAAAATTTTCCAAAAATATTGTTAATTTAAATTTTTAAAACAGATAGTGGAGCAGATTCGCAGCACAACACAACTTGTTAAAGAATTCGCCACTGGAATGATTGTAAGGCAAACAAGCCTCGTCGTTTTATTTATATTTTACTCTTAGTGTTTTGCTCATATTCGATATATTTTTTCTATCCCACAGATGCATACATTCAAAAATATTTAACAGTTTTTTGCAATTGTGTACATAAATAACACCTGCTTTCAAGTGACCTCTGAAGCAGCCACTGGACCAGTTTTTAGTATTCATCATCACGCATCTCTTTTGTTCTCCTTGTGTTCATGCAAGTTACATAATATTACGGAGACCACGTAACAGGTAAGTTTACATTAGTCAGGATTCGTGCTTTGCATTTGAGAGCATCACTCGTAGCAAAAACAAGAGCATAATTTGCTATCTGCCCTTGCTCTTCTCTTTTCGGCAACGTCACTCAAAAATAATTAGCAAAAAGTGGTGTGCGTGTTTAGAGGTGAAGCTACTACCACTCATACTACTACTGCTTGAGTTAATAATTTTTTCGGCTGATGTGGACATGGTACAGTGACCACAAACAATAGTTTGAGCTCTTGTTTTGATGCCAGCCACAACAGACAAACTGTACCACAAGTAAACCTGTATTTTCGTTATAAACTCTCCTTATAACGGTTCTTCACTCATTATCATAGTGCATGTCTAAAAGGGTTTAAATATCAAACAAAATAATTAGCCATCTCTCTTAACTGTCCCTATTAAATAACGTCCTTCTGCTAGAGAAAACCGTATTTGGATGCCGTTCTCTGAACAGTTTACCATACGACTGCCCATTATAAAATAATATGTAAAAACGACATAAATGATAGTATAGACGTTCTGTTGGGTTGCGTTATAGCAAGATTTTCTTTGTACGCTGATGCTGATCCTGCAAAATTACGTCAGAGGATGCGTCTGTGTAATTAAGGTAGAGTGTTTGTCTTTAGCAGATTCAATCATTTTTAGTATTATTTCCTCGTAACTAGTAGATAATTTGTGAAAATATTCAGTATAGAAGTAATAATAGAATTTACTCAAAATCAATATCAATACTGTGACGTGTGGTGGGCATCTCCAGAAAAAATAATAAATCGGTCAAAACAATGACGTTGGTATGAGCAATGCTGCGAAAAATATATAGGTATCAATTTTACATTTATTATCTACATTGCTGTGTTCTTTGTTTCTGCAAAGTTTTGTTTTAAACCACGGTTTCCTCATTAATGAATCGATTGTTATATAATATCGGTACCTTTTGTTATTATTGCTACTACAATCTCATCGTCCCATACGTATGACTTTTTATTACCAAACAAACATTCATAAAGAGTTTTTGTGGTGGCGTAACGAGTGCTCCTAATATACACAGGCAAGCGGTTATAAATCCACTACTCATTATCACATACTGTCAGTTACATAATGTATGTATGTATGAAATTTCTATGCCTAATTTTATGCAACTTGGAACACGTTATTCAATATTTTTATAGAACACATTTTATTCAAATAAATATTACATAACTATACATGACAAGTTAAAATTATCCATAAAAAATACATTAACCAAGCAACCCGACTCTGTCCCAATTTACACCCCCACACTGATGCTAGTACCATTCATTAAATACCCGAATGTACAACATTTTGACCAAATGCGCCACCACACAGTAAGATACCAGAACCCCCGCCATGAAAAGGTACAACTGCCCACCCAAAGATCAGGCGACCTTCCAGCCCCATTGCCAAAATATGTTAGAATAGTTAATATTGTCCCGAATTAGCATAATATTTAAATTATCGATATTAAGTGTTTAAATGAAAGGGTGATGATTTATCCTGTAAACGAGTTTAGTGGTCAGAGACACGTCGCCACTACGCCTGGTTTTTCTCGAAAATTAGAATTATTGCTGCTACTGCTGCTCGTGTCTTTTCTCATGGTAGTTTTTTCCTCTTTAGCTTGATGGGATATCGAGCCCACAAGCAAGGGTTGAACCTTCAAAGTCAATCCTTTTCTAGTTGTAAAAATGTACACGGCGATCTATATGTCTTGTATAGATAGTGTTGCTAACCCACTGTTATATAATGTCACGCAGTCAGCCACTGCGGAACAGCAGGGATCAGGAGTGGTCAGAATTGATCTTCAATAAAATTTACTTCTGCATAATCTTAGTTTTTCTAGTAGTATTCTATATATTTCACCCTACTATTTAGAGAGCTGTTAAGCAGTAATGCTAAAGTATGTTTGTATTTTTTGTTTGAACTTACAATAGATAGAACTGATGAAAAACGAAGATAACGAAACTACATTTTTAACACTAGTCAAAACATAAATGACAGCCCAACAAACATATTTACGTATTTCCACGAAAGCCACTAAAATAGCCAAAATCAAACCAATCAACCAAACAAGAAATATTACCAAAATATTTCCGGACATATTTGGTGTAGTAAGAGTTGCAGTTGATAGCGTCTTTGCACTTGCACCGCCATTTCCCATATCACTACTCCACCATTCCCAAATTCCTGATTGAGAAATTCGGCGTATCCTTCCAACTATATGAATATCTGCAAACCCTTCCAAAAACAAGCCCAGTTGCCGTGTGAAGTAAATCTCTTTTCCAATGTGAGTAATCAAACTGCCACCATTTTGTTTCAACATCTCCCGTTGAAATTGAAAACACATTGTTTCCGACAGGATCACAGCCGTTTTATTGCAGGTTACAAGATCTCTAAACATCGCCTTTTTCTCCCTTTCGTTAAAGATCTCTCGGAGTTTGCTTTTCGCTTCTGGACTGGTATCATTATCCGAAAAAAATCCGGATGTAAAGAGTTCCTTTATAATCGTTTTGACAGCAGGATGAAATCGAGCAACTGTATAAAGGTCACTTTTGTCACCATTGGGAAGTGTCAACTCCATCGAGATGTTAAGAACCTTAATTTCCGAGTAGACGATTATTCTGGTTTCTGAATCCTGCGTTACAATTAAATGTTGATCCTCGGGGTAAAATAGGTAAAAATCATTCATTGCTCTCCAGTTATAAAAATCTAGTTCCGCCATTTGAGTGTACACTGTGTAATTTTCGAAAACAAGTTCACTCAAATTTTCATATCGTATTGGTTGCCTGGGTAATACCATGTTGTAGACGTTTGTGTTCTTATACGCATTGCTCAAAACGATTCCTACAAGCAACAATACAATAGCCATCCAATTCATGTGATAATTATTCATCACTTTAGTTGGAAACGGTCCACCCTGCTCTAGAAGAATCTTTATTATAGACAATAAATGGTCAACTATTCGGTATGTAGAAATATTTCCTGAAATATTCCAAATCATTGACCTGGCGACCGGAAGAAGACCTACAAATATTGCGATAAACAGCCATACGTATCCGTCAAACGCGTTGATGAGCTCTTCCATTGAAAATGACCGTTTGCCGCGTTCTCCACAAGTTACAAAGCGGAGACTGGACAATGTATTGTTTAATGCAATCAAATATTCTATAGGTTGTCTGTTTAAAACATTAATGGTCCACATAATGTCAAACTCGTACATACGTCTAACTGGCTCGTGTAATAAGACAATTCTATTGGAAATACAGTAAAGATTTTCGTCAATTCTTAATGTAAAGTTTCCCATGATGATCATAAGTACGTGGGCAAACGCACGATTAAATCGTCCTTCATGGCTGATGATAAGAGTAATTGATCTGAAAATCGAACGTCCGGTTTTAGAAAAATCTGTTGGGCACCAGACAATATTTTTATAGTCGACGCCCCCATCTTGAAAGGGATTATTAATGTTGTCCCAACGACGGGTTTCATGTGATCCTAAGCTGGCTGTTTGTATAAGGGCATCAAGGGATGCTGTGCTCCAATCGGTCAATTGAAGTGGAATGTTCGTAACACCATCTCTGCATTCCCAGCAGGGCTTCATTATATAAATCGTAGCATTGTCAGGATTGAAGCTGGTACTCATTCCACTAACCACAACCGCAAATAACTTCATCGTGAAACTTGGACCACGTGTACTGACGCAATTTCGCATCCATTCTGAAATTTCTGAAATACCACGCATGAATTGGAATCTGGTGTCAGCCACAAGTAAGTGAAACGACGGAACCGATGAAGGTTGAAATGGACCTTCCAAATAGTTTTTGTACTCAAATAAGTTACCTGGAAAAATTCGAAATATTGGGAAGAAAATGTCGACTTGTACGAAGCAGTTCCAAAGCTTTCCTGCAGAGGAAAACTGAAAATAGTCCAAATGAGAGCAACCTCTATAGTAGTGGTTATAATAGAACTTTGACAATGGACATTGGTACGTTTCATTATGTACGATTTCATTTCCAGTTTCACTGTTCTTTTGTACCAAAACGGGGGAGTTGCTTGACGGTAGGTTAACGTGGAGATGGTTGTGGTACACTACTAAACAGTTTTGGGCGAAGAATGGGGAAAGGAATAAAGTTAAAAAATCTCTCTCAAAATATATTTCATTTTTAGAGTAACGCCATTTAGCGTCTTCTAGTGCCCATTGTTCAAATGACATCGAGTTGGTGTGGTTTTGAACTACATCAGTGAGCCTCTTTATTTGGAAACTATGCAGACAAATAACGTAACGGAAAAAAAAAGTAAAACTAAAACCACGTTCATAAACATTTTCAACGAAAAATTACTTATATTTCTTGTCGTTCTAGTTCTTTTGCTAAGCTGTTTATTTCACTGCTTGTTATACACTATACTCTTGTCCACAAGCAGTTTGTTTTGTCAACGATCTAAAATATTCATGAAGTCGCTGATATTTGAAAACAAAAAAACCGTACCTGAAGCCAATAGTATTAAGTTTTACTCTACTTAAATATATATTTTATTGTTTTTAAACTTACACTATTTACGACCATACGAATCATACGATAAGGTTCGTGAACTGTATTCAAAAGTTTTGAAAATGTAATATCAGCTTTAAACTACTTTTTAGTGCTTATTAAGACGATACAATTGTGTTTTAGTCAAATTAAATTTTGACCTGTTTACGCGAGTTTTTATTTTTTTACATTAAATAGGTACCGACAGCGTATAAATTTAACTGTCCTCGATGTCCCAGTTACTGGAATGCGCTTCTAGTTGTAACGATTGGAAAATATACGGGTTTGTGATATATAATTATTATTTCATTTATTTACTTATTTATTTATTCTCAAACCTTTTCATGGCCTGTGGCCTATAAAGCTTGCCAGGTTATAGATTTTCATATTTATCATTAACTATGGACCAAAGTACAATGACCGCAGGAGGTTTTGGGTTAGATAAATATTAATAATTTCAACTCAGGAATGTGAACACGCATAATTTTGAAGATATGAAAAAGATGCATGTTTTCGATTAATCTTTTGAAATCAAAAGGAAAAAAACAAGATACGCATGTGTCGTGCATGTTCCTTTTAATTTAATAACTTTTTATTCCAAACATCAAAAAGTACTGTTATCGGTGACATTTTGTTAACCGCCCCGCGGCTCTTGTTGTTATTGTTACAATAATTCCAGTGTCCCATTTGTATGATTTGTCAACAAAATGAACTTTGAGCATCACCTAGATGTACTAAATATTATTAGTATCGATCATGACTTCACTCAAACCAAATAATCGACTCAATTACATTTTTACCAAAAAAATTAATTCATAATGAGTTTTTGCGGTGGTGGAATGAGTGCTCGTAATATAAGCAAGCAAGCGATAATCAATGTATGACTCAGTATCACATTCTGCCAGTTAGACAATATNTATGACTCAGTATCACATTCTGCCAGTTAGACAATATCTGTATGTATGAAAAAGCGATGCCTAATTTTATGAAACGAGGAACACGTTATCCAATATTTTTATAGAACGCATTTTATTCAAATAAATTTTACGTAACTATGTCTGACAAGTTTAAATTATGTACAAAAATACATCAACCAAACAACCCAACCTTGCCCCCAATTTACACCCCCGCACTGATGCTAGTACCATTCATTAAATACCCGAATGTACAACATTTTGACCAACTGCGCCACCACACAGTAAGAAACCAGAATCCCCGCAATGAAAAGGTACACCTCCCACGGTAATCCCACCATCCCTAATAAAGTATTCACTCCCGGAAAATAGGGTAAAATCAGACCAATAGCCATAACAACTAACGTCATGCCGCCCACTGGAAGACTAGCCCTGCTCTGAATGAAAGGTATCCTTGAAGTTCGAATCATGTGAACAATTAGGGTCTGTGTAAGCAGCCCCACAGTAAACCAAGTCGTTTGGAAAAGCGCCACTTTATCAGGGTTGTCTTTAGTTTGGATCCCAAAATAAAAGTACAAATATAAAAAAGTGCAGATGTCAAATACACTGGACCACGGACCAATAACGACCATGAACTGCAAGATGCTTCTCATTGACCAAGTGTGAGGCAACAAAAGAAACTCGGGGTCCATGTGATCCCAAGGAATGGCGATTTGGCTGATGTCGTAAAGAAGATTTTGAACGAGCAGGTGGAGACTTTTCATGGGTTCAAAGGGGAGCCAAGCGGAGGCTACCAGGATGCTCACGTGACCATTCTTTTTTAAGGTGCGGACAATGTCCATTTTTTGAAGGGGTGTAAGCTTGGCAAAGATGTAGTACTCTTCCGCAATTGTTGACAATTTTTCTGGTGTGTCTCGTTTTACCTGCTGAATCTCTTCTCCAGTGATAACCTTGGTAGCCGGAAGTCCAATCTCGAGACAAATTTTTTTACACACTAGTGGACTGTCTCCTGTTAAAACTTTAACGCTGACGTTATTTTCTATCAATACTTTTACCGCATCCCGGGCACATTCCTTGGGGGGATCTAAAAAGGCCAAAAGTCCCACAAAGACCATCTCACCCTCGTCCTCCACAGAGTACTGAGTTACAGCCTCGCCTGTGTCTGGCTTCACTAGGGGCACTCGTTTAAAGGCAACTCCGATAACTCTCAGTCCCTCCTCATTTAACCGACGGTATATCCTTTGAACTCGCCGTTGCACCAGAGAACTCATTTTTTCGGTTTCAGTTTGCCCCCTGATAACTTGGTACACGTTGGTGGTGTCTCGAGTACCCTCAATTTCTGAAGACTTTACGATACTGGTGCACCTTTCCAGTATCTCTGCCACAGCTCCTTTGCAAATCAACACTCTATTCCGCTGAGAGCCTTCACTAGTCTCCTGCAAGATAACCGAGATTCGTCTCCGAACAAAGTCAAAGGGTAGCTCGTCAACCTCCCGAAATTTTTCTACAATTGGGGTCATCCCTCGAAGATCCAGGAAGATCTGCTCTCTTTCAAAAAAGCTGTCAATTGCCCAGTCCAGGGGATTTTGCTGAGAACTCTGAAAGTGGCTGTTAAGGTATCCCAGGAAAAGTGGCACCGATGACGAGCTTCCTTTGGCGTTCACGTAACGGTTTAAGGTGACAATGTTTTTGGTTAAGGTCCCTGTCTTATCAGTGCATAAGACATCCACACTGCCCATGTTGATAATGGCGTCTAGTTGTTTGACGATGCACTTCTTGCGGGACATCTCCGCGGCGCCCTTCGCTAAGTTGGTGCTTAATATCATGGGAAGCATTTCAGGTGTCAAACCTGCAGAAAACGGGAATAATTTTACTTTGTTCGCGGTGTCTAGTATTTTTTCAAATGTGAAAGCTCATTTCTTACCCACGGCTACTGCCAAGGCAAATAGGCAAGCGTTATCCCATCCTCCCTCTACTAGTAAACCATGTAGCAGGAACACCACAGGAAATACGCAAATCATTGTAATAAAAAATAACCAAGATAACCGTCGGATTCCTAACTGGAACGCATTTGGCTTGGCCCTGTGGCTCAGTTCACCAGCCAACTGTCCAAAGCGAGTTTTACTTCCCGTGTGTAACACCCGACAAGTGGCTGTCCCACTGACCACCGCCGACCCCATAAAACAAAGATCCGGTCTGTCCAAGTCTCTTGTATTCTTCCCACTTTCAAAATCCCGCTCATTTTCGTCAGTATACACTGGGAGGCCTAAAACCTTTCGGAAGAAGATAACCACCCGCTGAGAAAATTTCATTGGCGGCCTATCTTCCTGAAGGAGGGTCACCGTGGATGCGGTACTGGTGTAAGAACCTCCACATAGCCGAAAAGGATGGGACCGGTCACCGACACCTCCCCCGATGTACTTAAATTTCTCAACCGGAAGGGCTTCTCCGGTAAGGGCGGCTTGGGTCACGTGAAATCCTCTCGCTTTGATTATCTCTACGTCCGCTGGGACTAACTCTCCTGGTAACAACTTGATCCAATCTCCCGGGACTAGGTTTATGGACATCACCGTCATTTCCTTTATCGTATCTGGCTGACCTGCAGCACCATCTTCCTCCCGTATTGCGGTGACTTTGGTGGCTACATACTGGAGAAGGGAGGAAGCTGCTTCCTCGGACTTGTATTCATGATAAAACCGGAGGAGGGAAGCAACTAACACCATCAACAACATGATGCCCATGGTGCCATACTCCCCAACGGCACCACTAAAAATGGCAAGCAGTATTAGCAGAACGTTAAAGGGGTGGAGCGGTGCTCGGAGTAAAAGTTGATGCCATTTTCGTTTCCTTCCGGTTTCTACTGTATTCAGGCCATGCTCGGCTTGTAGATCGGGGATGTCGGATTGGTGAAGGGGGCCGTCCCCTCCGTCACATCCAATATTGCCAGACTGTATTCAGGCCATGCTCGGCTTGTAGATCGGGGATGTCGGATTGGTGAAGGGGGCCGTCCCCTCCGTCACATCCAATACTGCCAGACACGTCTGATTCTATTACCACAACGTCGTCACTTTCTTCCCAAGTTTTTGTTGAGTTTCTGGATGTAGTTCCATAGTTTGGTGGGGTTGAAGCGACGAGTCCACTAGTTAATGTTTTGCGAGACGGCAGGGAGCCTCCTCTTTTATTGCCAGGAATATCTTCCGAAATTTGATCCCTTGTCATTGCCGTCACAGATTTGAGGTGACAATTATCGGGGATTACGTGACCATTTGAATTTATTGTTAGGGTTTTGTGCTGTTGTGCTACACTTATTTTTCACAGATTTGAACGTAATTTCGCTTCATAGCCAAATTACAATTTAAACTTATTGTAAGTACCTTCTCCTTGAGTTGAATAAAGATCGTAGAATATAGCCAAGGGAACTTTTTTAAATTTCAGTTTTATTTTTGCTTTGGATCAACGCAAAGTTAAGAAAACAGGTAAAAAATAAAGGATTTTATTTAATTAACTGTTAAATCGTCATATAAGAACAATTAAATATAAAAAAGGGAAACTTTCCCCACTTATTATTTGGGGCAGTGTTTCCGGTAAATTTGCTGACAGGCAGATGTTAAGTGCAGATGTTTTCTGTGCACAGCGGATTGGTGACGATGGCGTAATTAGTCAAGTAAAAAACCAGCTGTAAACTGGCTGTTCTTAATCAAATTAAATCCTTAGCTCTTGGATTTAACCTAATTTGTTACACTTAAATGGTTAATCCGTAATTTGTTGTACACATTTTTGTGTGCAAGATATCTGTTTGTTATAAGGAACATTTGGTAGTATAAACGCAGGTGGCAATTAGAAATTAGAAAATGATGTAATGACAATGACACCAATACCGCAAGTAAAAGTTCAATTCATACAAATAATTATACAATAAAATCTTAATGGGAAATATGTCCAAGAAGAAGGGGATGTGGTATATAAAGCCATTATAATTTACAGTGAAATGTGTCAATGCAAAAGGTTTACATTCAAAAAAATGCGGAAACCACGGAAAGGACACGAGTCGGCAGGAAATTAGTGGATTTTTAAAAAAAATTGAGTTCGCTTGGATTTAATATTGTTATATTACAATGATAACATTATTTATTGAATCGAAATATTTTGTACGTGCATAAGCAAATGACAACTTACAAGGAAAAAACACAAAGCAGCTATATCGCTGCTGGACCGAAACTGGTGTTAACTAATGAAATAATTTAAACCAATCTAAAGTACACTATCATACGCTACTTTTGAGTTAGCTGTCCTGCAGAAAAATCTGTTTTAGATTTGGCCTTGTTTGCATTCGTCCAAATTATATTTTATGTCTTATATTACAATAATTTGATAATAATAATACTTGTCAAGTTATTATGCTAACTTGACAGATTAAAACAGATTTCTTACTAGTGTGTCATAGTTTAATACGACAAATATGTTTAGTAAATTAGGTTTTATTCGCACTGCGATAAATTATGATGAAACTTGTTTTCCGGATTAAAATAATTCTTATGATATTGATAGCCCATTTCATCGAAAAAGCAATTATTACCAACGTGTGTAAATGTTTGTGAGTCAAAACATATATTTGCCGTCTCTGATATTAAATAATTAATTAAGCCATTTTAATACGAAACGGAATCCAAACAATTAATTTTCGCAACAACGTATCTGCTGAGTGTCCTACCTTGTTAGTGATCAAATTAAATCAAACAACAATAAATACAACTTAACATTTAGTACCATTCATTGAACAACATGATGTAAATTACTTTGGCTAGCTGGGCGGTAGCACAATAAGACAACAGCACAACAAACAA
>JAHZNB010006238.1:0-10459 GCA_027744295.1 Callyntrura guangdongensis
TTTTGGATGCTCTTCTCCCTTCCAGCAATAAGACTGTTTGAGACACTCTTTGATTTGTTTCTGATTCAAAAGGCCAGATAACATGTAAACTCGAAGGAAAAAAAGAAATGAATCATTTACTCGAAGGGAAAGTTTGTCTTGGTGGAAAATCAGAACAACCATCTTCCCACCTTCGGGGATATTCACAACATGGAAGTTGTATGCGTAGTAAAGCCAAGTGATGAAGCTGATAATAATGTTGTTGTTTCTAAAAGTTTCTAGTGTGACTGGAAAATCTACTACGATTTTAAACGAACAAGTAGGTACATTACGTGGCAACATGTCACAACACAAAAAAAATGCAGAGATGTGGGTGGGTACACACACTGATAAATAGGTGATAATTAAGTACATGTAGGTTTTGTGAACATGAAATGTAAACGTTAGCTTTGCCAGTTGTTTGTCTTTAAAAAGTAAAGATGTGTTTGTTCAATTGTTCTAATACGTATGTACGCAGGCAGAGAAGAGGTGTGTAGTGTAGTGTGTACATGTACAATAAATTGTAAAAGATTTTTTGATACATTCTTCCTGTTTACGCCACAACCCTTGGTAAAAATGTATTTTGTAGACTTTGTATTGCATTCATTCGTAAAATGATTGTTTGAAAATGTGTATCATCTCTTTAATTATTGTTTTACACAGTTGTAACACCCCGTATATAAAAGCTGATGCTACCGGTGTTGCAACTTGTTACGACAATTTATAATAGAGAGAAGAAAAAACCTCGATTGCCAGCAATAACAATAAAAACATCATCGTTATGTGATATTTCACTAAAACATTCTTTCAAGGTACTACTGTGTGTTCGGCTTCCAAATACGGACTGTGTGCGTCTCTCTCTGGTGTCTTTGGTTGTTATTGAATGACATACTCTCTGCGCGAGAGTAACCGTTTTTCTGTATCGAATCATCATCATTAATCATTGTAGCAGAGAGCAGCGCGGTTTTGTCCTTTTGGCCTGGTAGACAATAAGTGTGGATACGTTTACATCCCTAAAGCTAAAGAGAAACATTTTTAATACATCATGTCAAAGCAAAACGACGTAACGGCTATTGTTCACTTTGTTTTTGGGCGAAGAAGAACAAACTGCTGTTAAAGCAGCTCACATCTCTCTCTTTCTGACATACCTAATATGTTAACGGGGCAATCCAAACTTCAATTATCATAATAAATCCCAATGACAAAACATGTTGATCAAATCAATACTACAAGCACGTCACATCACCGTCAAGTTTGACATCCATCAGACCTCTCAAAAACAAACTCAATACATACTTTACCCACCTCACATCTCTGTGTAAACAATTGTGTGTACGGACAAAAACCAGTGTTAAAGCGTTTATAGGAAAGTTTCAACAAGAATTAATTGGAGATTTAACCAAAATGAAATCGAAAACGATGGTAGTAGTAGCGGAACGGTATTCTACTTCACCATCAGAAAAAGTAAAAAAAGAAAACCACTTGTCCCACCTGCCAATTTAATCTTCTGTGTTACAATACATACATACATACAGATACATAACGTGCGTTTGTGTGTGTATGCAATTTTTGCATGCATGGCTTGCTAATGTGGCTAATCCTACAATCCAGAAGAAGACAATAATAATCTACACTACTACTTTGCTGTTGTTCAGAATTTGCAAAAGCCTGTTTAGGCAAACAAACAAGTAGAAAAAAAAGACAATGAAGAAGAGAATGCCTGCTCATTATAAGAGGACTACGTAATATTTGAGTGGATGATCGTGATCTGTCAATTGTTGATGGATCGAAAAGATTATGATAATAAAGCAACAATGCGTTTTGTATTTGTATGTACCTACAGGTGTGTGTGTGCATTTTGAATAAGCAATATCGAACTAGCATATGATGATATAACCATCACTGCTCTGCTGTAGCAAGTTCCAAATTATCTCAATTGTTTTATTGAAAGATTTTTAGTCAAGCGAAGGAGTGAGTGCAGCAGTGCCAAAAACATCTCGTTAGCTGCAGGACGGGATAGTCTAACATTTTTGTGATTAAAATTGCAAGTGTTTTTGTATTTGCATATTATGCACGTAAGATACTATGTCTTGGTCCCTTTTAGAATTTAAATGTGTACTGAAAATTGAAACATTAGGTAGTATTTACCCAAGTGAGAACACAGTATTCATAGCAGTATAAAAAGACACAGGCACAAAGAAAAAAGCGTTCACCTTTTTTTTTATTCTGATGCAGCAAAAAAATTAAAATTGTAAAAATATGCATATTTTGCAAATTAGCATTCAAGCTCTGTTGGAAGTTTAGCAGTCACGTCAAACTAGTCTAATTTGATTGTTTACACCAAATAAAGATATGTTAGGGATTGCAGCCACATACACACACATGCACAAACACATCAAGGAAAAAACATTAAAACGCTGCACGGCATTATTATCATTGTCTTCGTCATCATCATCATCACGAAGCTGATTATTTGAAAAAGTAATGTGATGCGCAAGGAGGCAGACTGAAAAATTATTCTTTTTTTAAAAAAAACAAGCACTTGATGTAAAAGGTGCTCATTTGAATCGGTTAAATTGTTTTCTCAGTGATGATGATGTTCCTCTTTTGCAACTACTATTATTATTCATGGTTTATTGCATAATCGTTGTTGCTTATTTATGTGTACACCCAAAAAACTAGAAAAGCGTTATTTCTGCTCAGTTTATACTTTCCCTGTGTGTATAATTTTGAACAGACTGTTGTGTAGTATTTTTTGGGAGCCTAGAATCAATTTCAGTTCTCAGAAGCTTAACGACTATCACCTTACAACGAACCCATTCTCTATATTCATTTTTCGTGAGGTCACCAGAATCGATAAAAGAAGATTTTTTTCTCATAAAACTTTGGCAGTCTTGAGTAAAAATACATTTATTAAAGGTAAATAATAATGGTAATACAATTTGCCTCTCATTTTTGGTCAATAATGATGCGTGGTGTGATGAATGTTTGCAAACTTGACGAATTTCATTCAAGTGTGACGGTGATGATTGAAGATGTAACGTATGTGATGAGCCGAACCGTTCAATAACATTTACCACTGCTGAAAATATGGCGATGATGACACTCCTTTCCGCCTGCTCTTGGCTTTATTCTTTTTGTTGCGTCATGCGTCATTCATAAATAAACTTGTTCATCTCATCAGCGCCAATATCACTTTTGCTGAAAAAATTATTATATAATAATATATGAATAATTTGATTGATCTTTAATTGGTACACGACATCTGTAAAAGAAATAAGAGGCAAAAAAACAGACGGCAAATGACTAGACGAGAATTTGATGATCTATTGAGGAGGGTACAGAATCGAGGCTGACGATACCATGAAAATTTAATGATTTAATCAGCATTTTTTTTTATTTTCATTCAGAAAAAAATTGAAAGTTGTTGTGGGATGATGATGACGATGATGATGATGATAATAGGTCCATAAGTGATACGAATCAGTTACAAAAATATACAAAAAATGTACACGAAAAAAAGAATAAAGTTTTGTATATCCCTACATTCATTATCCGTTATTAAGGTTGATAACCTAGAGCGTGTATGTGTATACGTCAGTAAAACAGTATAACAAATAATGAAGAAAAATGTACAGTGCGTTCGCACTGGGTAAGGGAATAATGATGCCTGGCCGAGTAAACAAATAAAATGGAATTAAATGATGCAAACGATATTATTATTATTATTACTTACATGAGTTTACCACGACCACGATGATGATGATGATCATGATATGATGACATGACAAGAGTTTGTGTGTATGTATACCAAACCAAAGTAGCAGTGAGCGACCCAAATTCTACACAAACCACTACTACATAGAAGATGAAAATTGACACTTAAGGTAAGAATCATCTATCGGATGATATCACTTTGCATTATCATCGTCGTCATTTGTCCACAAATTGTCTCCAAATCTCCGTATAAAGCGAGGGAGATGGAGAAAAAAAACACAATGGACTGTCATCATCCGTCAGCAGTAACAAGGAACATAAATTTGTACATGTGTACGACATACATACAGTACAATACACAAAAATGATGGCAGTGTTGTTAAACGTGTAAGAATGTATCAGGTGGAGAGAGAGAAACAAGATCTAATCGCTTCTCCCCAATTGACTTCAAAAACTTATCCTTGCTTAGTTAGTTAACATTCATCATGACCACTTAAAGTACACGGTACACTAATGGGGGCTACCCTGACAAAGGCAATGACGACTGACGACAGAAAGAACAAAAATGAGCGATTCAACTTATTAAATGAATACATTATTAGACGAGAGGGGTATTTATATACTGCGTACGTGCAGGGGCACACCATAATATCATAGACTTGGATATGCTACAAAAAATCGTCGCCCTTGTCTCTTTGTCTATTGTCCTTAAAAGCATGTTTGGCTGCCACAACCTGATCTACATCAACATCAAACAAACACGGTATTATTTGCTTTGATGCCAAATAATAACTAGCCTCAACCTTGTTACAAGAGGTCTTTAAAAAACCAAAGATTGTGTAATGCTGGCTGTGCCACAGGCACTAAAAAAACGTCGGAGAGACCGAGATGACGACGACCTAGCCTATGAATTCTGGGTAGAGCCCATGTCCCGACCTGAAAGTTTCTCTCTGCCTGATTTGCAAAATGTCCTATGAAAAGAACCAGAGCTATTAAACTGGACTTTGACAATGGGCTGGGGCGGGATTGGGAATTGGGCGCTGCTGCTACTCCACTAAAATTCTCAGAAGGGAAGGGTCCACAAACTGAAAACAGCCGAAATTTTGATGAGTTGAGACACTTCTTTACAATAAAATGGCACATAATTCAGTTTTTTTGTTTCTTTGTACAATTATTATTTTGTTGCCTTTGTAAAAAAAACTGTTAAATTGCTTTCGTGATGATGTATGTACAAATGTGTGTATTTGTGTGTGGGTGCAGTAACATTTTTTTCATTTTGACAAGACGAAAAAGTGTGTTGGTGCTGACTGGTGCTACCGTTGCGTCTTCGTGGTCGTCGTCGACGACGTTGGCTGTTGCATATTTCAACAAGACATCTCAACTAAAACTTCATTTATATTCATCAAGAGTAACGTCTCAAGTCAAAGAGCTTCTCTCCTCCGCTCCCTCTGCTGTAGTTTTGCAACCAGCGCGCGTCTACAAGACCTTTCTGTCAAAAAGTCCTTTTGCTTGTGTTTTTTTCTCTCTTCTTATTATTCAATATATTACACCAGTAAATTCACCTACTGGCAGTTGTTGCAGAGTTGCATAGCCCATAAATAACAAAACATTTTCAGCACAAGGTTATGTCTATGCACTTTTATGGTATCTTTTAACTGTACACACACAAAAATAAATACAATTCCTCTACAACAACAGACAATCGAGTTGCAGACGCTTTTATGTAGGTATCCGTGCTAAAAGCTGTTTCATTCATTTCAATTCAATCTAAAAGAACACCAGTGTTGTGTTTAAAAGCGTCTCATTCTAAATTTAACAAAAGCAAAAAGAGAAACAAAACTGCACGCAGTGGATTAATACAGGACGATTTTTTTCATTCCTCCAATTTGATACAACAACAAAAAATACGAAAAGGATCCCACACCAACAAATCATTCAATTTTATTTAGGTTTTTTTTGCACAATATCATTTTGTCCATTGACAGCCTTCATTGGAAATAAAAATTGACAAAAACCATCTGCTAATTGAAGCAACAATTTATGTCTTGCACTCTGTACCGTGTGTGACGTAGCTGCAGACAGAGGTTAATAACGAGACGCACACACGTACCCGTAACCTTACGGCATAAACTGACTCGAAAAATTAAATGTGACTGGGTGACTTTTGGAGTCTGACAAAGTGACACACAAGTTCCAATTCTAAACTTGAATCGTCATCGTGTTATAGAGGTTAGCAAGAGAAGAGGGAGGAGCTTGACAAGGAAATAGGTATAAAAAGGAGAGATATAGGATATTATTATATTTTTCTATTTATGAACGTGTGTGTGTTGCATTGCATTTTTGTGCTTTGATCGAACCATAAAAAGTAGGTTTAGAACCTTTCATCAAAAACCTACAAATCTTTTGATTTTATTGTAAAAGTAAGTTGTTGTGAAACAAAAGTATATACGACTGAAAGTGACACATGAATCATTTATTGTGCTTTTTATGACAAAATCACTCGTCTACACATCATTTTCACTTTATTATTTTATAAATTACACGCAAGTCTCTTGAATTGGGGCACAGCACCAGAAAAATGGCAAGCGAGAATCCAACACACATTTCTAACATGTGTATAGAGTAAAGTAAAGCAGTTATAAGGAGCCTGATTCGAGAGTAGTCATACTACAAATGTACCGATATATATTTTCTAACCGATAGGAGCGACGACTTTAGAATTTTAAACATATAGCAATATATAAGCTCATACAGATATGTATGCACTCTGTTTGCAATTATTCGCGTAAAAAATTGATTGAGCCTAATGGACGACAAGGCCAACGAATAGTTTTTTTGTTCTGCCAATATGTGACAAAGTGAAGGAAAACTACAGGACACGCGTTTGTAAGCACATTCTTACAAATTGTAGTAGATTGCAATATGGAAACTAGAAATAGCTTATTTACTTTCGTTATATCTGGATCATCAAACGTTTAACTGGGAGTAAATAAATAACGATTGCAAGCGTTGCCTTTACCTGGTGAATAACATAACCCTGCCCTAGGTCATCAGCAGGCAGCATAAATACGACCAGACCACCCTCTCACGTTCTGAATTATCGTTACTTTTAACCATTATCATCGTTTGCAATGAACATTACATAAAAGGCAAGGGACTAGGGACACAATTTTACCATAACAAATTGAGTAAGCATTTTCACATATTATTTACGTCGGACGTGTACATCGATGAGCTAACTTGATGAAATTAAAATTAAAGTAAGGTCCCAGCATAATGTTATAAATAATTTGTTTGCTTTTTTAATTAGTGATGTAATAAACCTACCATAATTGCAAGGATAGGAATGCAGCTTCTCATTTAAATGTGCCTTCACACGAGAGACATGATAAACAATAATGCAAAATGTTTCCCCGTTATACCATACATTGGTAAATAATTTACAGATAATTTTTTAGATAATTTTAGTTCTTGCTTCGGTCGATACGCGGTTTAATGAACCGTGATATATAAATAAACAATGTCAGCATGCTTTCTCCTCAACTCGAACCCCGGTAGATATCTTGACCTTGAACATGAATACATTTGCTTCAAGAAGTAATAGATGAACAGTACGCAGCATGTGTCAGGCTGCTGTATATTTCCCAGTAGACTACTACTATTGTTTTATGTGAACGTAATTTCCACCAATACTACATAAGAAATCGATTATTTCCTTTAAATTTTTTGTAATGTGGCAGCAGTGGCAACGCTGCATGACATATTACGTCAACACCTTTGTGTAAATATTCTGATAATACTTTCACTTACACATGGAGTTGTAGAGTAGTACAAAATTGTACATTATATTCTATCTTTTTTATAGCAATAATGCCTACTTATCTATATAAATGACTAACAAACATTTTATTCCTCTAGACGTGTACTCACTCCAATTTTAGTGGCCATTTAAAAAATTTCCCTTTAAGAAACATCGTGAGCACTTTCTTTGTCCGTGGTCGCTAAAGGGCCTATATGTGGTAGTTTGTATTCTATATGTAATATAGTATACATGTGTGGGTGATTTTAAATCTATTTTATTGCTACCTCCTCCTCTTTAACTTCAGCAAAAACATTCATCCCTACTTGTGCTTAAAATAAAGTACCCATTTTATACACAAAGCGCCACGGGCAAAGATGAAAGTGAAAAAACCCAGACAGACAGATATACTGAAATGGAATAAACCAAATTGTAACGAAATTGATTTTTGCTCTTGTATGTACATGTTCTGTTTACTCCCCATTTTTGCAATTTGTCAAATCCCCTAAAAACTGCAGTGTTGTTATTATATGCACTAACAAAAACAAAACAAGCCTGCCTGCCTGCACATCATCATCATCGCAATCGCAACTCAGTGTCAACTACGCCCCGTAATAATTTTAAACAAAGGAAATTCCAAGCAGATTTGTACGTTGGTTTTTATTATGGTCGTTACAACCAAATTGTGGTAGTATAGATGTATGTGATGTGATATAACCAGACAAAGAAAAAAATACGCTTGGGATGGAATGATAACAATGAACACCACTACCACCACCACACATACTAATGCTTTTACCCTCTATCTCTGTGTCCTCTAAAGCCCCCTCCAATAACAAACAAATAAAATGTGATGCTCTCTCTCTCTCTGCTTTGTAGTCAGAACACAGTAATGAAACAATGCATTATTTTTATTGTTACATCTTGCACTGCCGCCGCCGCCAAACATAAAAGTACATCTTGTACAAAACTACTGCGACAACAGAAGAAAAATGAAAGAAAACATAAAAATGACGATGATGACATGCGCTAACATGGCATTAATTTAGTTAAGAAGGGGGAGAAAAATATGTATTAGGTGGACTGTCTTGGAATTATATCATCTTTGGAAATAGTCATGCATGGCTGACGTACAAAATGTGTACCTCCTACTAGGAGATGAGAGCCTGTGTGAGAGAGAGAGAAGTTTTGAGTGAGTCAACTCTCTGGAAATATATTTTATTAGAGTGGTAATGAAAGAGCGAGACGTGATTGAGCATTAAGCAAACAAGGAACCATAAATATTTCTCCCTGGTGGTGGTGGTGGAAGCGTAAATACCAGAATGAGTGTAGTAGTGTATGCTGTTGTGCATGTGTCGACAACATATTCATATTTTCACACACAGCAATAAAAAATCCACTCGGACGACAAGGGCTTTAAAAAATTTGCGCCCTGTCGTCTTTTTTCTCTTTGACTACTTGCATTGTTGTGAGGAATTAGCAAAACAGTTTTATGCCATTTTTTCTGCCAGTTTGACAAGGCAAGAATATATCACCCACTGGAAGAAGCATGTAATTTTCAAGCTGTTGAAGTGCAAATTGTTCACAGACTTGTTGGCAATTTCATGGAAGTTCCCACCAACTCCCACGATTTAGAGTGTATGTGTTTTTGAAAATGTGTCTACGCCCCCCTGCTATTCACAGAATAGACCAAAAATATCTCAGGGTTTTTATGTGAGATGACTACTTCACAATAGTGTTTACTATGGCTGGGGTCTTTTTTTGTTGGTTGCAGCTGAATTCAAGCATGAGTTTGAATTTATTGAAGGAGAATATTTTTTTTACAAGAGTAAATAAATATCACTTTGCTTACCTGGGAGTTTGTCTAAACAGCCATTTGTGTCTGCTGGAGCTCGCTTTTCACCACCTGAAAATCCATAAAAAATGAAGTAATTAGCATTAATTTGTATTGGTAAATAGTTGTTGTTCAGTTCGAGTATATTCATCTTGAATTTTATACACACCAGATCACACAACTTTATAAAAGAAACGCTGTAAAAAGTACCTAAATTTTTGAGTATGAGAGGGTACCAGGCATGACCTTGAATATGACTTTAGCTAAGGTTCTAAACGCTATGTTGTTTCAAGTCTTTGTGTTGAGCAACAACAAGAGAGATGGCACAATAGTTTTATGAGTCAGCGCTCTCAACTACCGGAAATTCCGCAAATTGACTCAAGATTTTTATTAGACTGTAAGCGTACTTATACGTGTGTAGTTAAATCCTTTAAACAATTTAAGCTGGGTGTTTCTTGAAGACAGGGAGTGTTCCTTTTTAATTATGCATAAAATTTTAAAGTACATACAACTTCCTTTTTATTGTTGAGGGTTTGTACATAAAAAATGTACAGAGTAAACAGCATATCACAATCACAATCATCCAACTTTTGAACTGTAAAGCCATCTTTGTGTGTAAAAGTTTTTGTCCTGATACACACACGTAAAATACGGACAAAAGTAAAATGTCTGACTGGCTTTTGAAGGAATGTTAAGAAAAAATGACGGTTTTTTCTCCATGATGAGGAAGCCGCAGTAGCCGACCAATGTAATACCAACCACTAAAAAAATATGATGATGAGCTCTGCAGGAATATTTTGAACCATTCATGCTGTGCGTGGCTTTCGCTCGTATATGAATGTCAAGTTTATATATATTTAAGTTATAGTTCAGATGATTTAAAGATAGGGTATATCAATATATCAGAAAAACTTTTTTTAACTGACAAGGAAAGTTATAAACTATGAAATTGCAAATACGAAGATGTGTAAGGTATTATTATGCAAAACGTTTCGTTCATCAAAAAATCTACTGGATAATAAACACTATCTAAATCAAATCAAATCTAAAACACGGGATTGTTTGTGGAATATATCAGTAAATATGTTAGG
>JAHZNB010006239.1:0-12065 GCA_027744295.1 Callyntrura guangdongensis
GGAAATGTCCAGAATGTGACGATATGATACCCGGTGGAGAGGTAGAAATGTGGACACTCGTTAGAGCAATGCACCGAGACCTCATTATTCATTGTGAACGTTGTGGCAAGGCAAAGTGGAACCAAAGGTTGCTTGATGTACCATCATTATCGCTACGGCAAACTTAAGCCGGTAACAAGTGAACAACTGGAAGACGAGGAATCAGTGCATAAGATAGTATGTGCCTTGTGCGGAGTGAAATTCGAACACTACGATGGTCTGGAACGTCACATGCATGAAAAGCACAAATTAAGGTACATTTATAACTGTTAATATTGGGTTAAACAGAAATGGAATTTGACTCCCCCAATCAGAAAAATACGTTCCGCAGCGGATGACCATGTCCGCATTAATTTAAAAATATCATAACATGAAACATACTTGTAAAGCGATAATGTATGTACACTTTTGAGAAGACAATTACGCCAATAAATATGGGACGTTCTTGGTGTAATATTTCATGGAATTCCCTAAAGACAGTAGCAAAGATAAAAAGAAATACACGAATTTAATTGTTGAAAAATATTATTTATAAAAACCAAAAATATACTTTCAATATAAACCCGTTTTGCTTCGCCGATATTTGCAACTAAATGTGTTGTAATTTACTGTATTCACTTTGCTTAATAACCAACTGGCACATAATGAACACAAAGTTTCTGTAAAACGTTTTGTGCCGCACTCAAGTTCCCACGGTCTCAATTGTGAACATTTTGTTAGATAGAAATGATCAGCACAATTACATAGTAACACTAGAATTTCATTTAGTTTGTTGATGTCGCTTTAAAAATTTCAGTACGTATGATGACCACTAGTAAGCCAATGCAAATCCTACTTATCATGAATAGAATGCATCTAAACATGGCCTCCTTACTTGCAAACAATGCCAGAATAAATAAGTACATCTTTAGAAAAACAAGTTTGACCCATATAATTTAAAAAGGTAAAGTATAGTAGCGTGACGCTACTTGCGTCTATACTCATATTTGGCATACACATAGATTACGGCTTGTGGTTGCAATGACGTCAATTTACTTGACTTCAAGATTCCTGCAGGATAAAAACGAGGATTCTGTGAAAAGAATATGGGGACGGAAATTAATTGTTGTGCTAGTTTTATGAGTTTTTCTCTTCACCTCAATTTTCAGATTTTGGAAAGGACTATGATTCCAAAAGTACATAAAATATGTTTAACCTTAGTAACTAATTTTTGGAGATATTTTTTGTTAAAAGTAAAATTACATGAAAAGATGCATACAATGTTTTTAGTTGCTATTTCGCGGAGATTTTTTTTGTGGATTGTTATTAGTATCTGAATTCTTATTCAAATGCATACTACATGTAAATATGTAGGTTTCCCGAGGGACGTACCAAAATGATAATTGTAGCATTATGATAAGACGGTGAGTATACTTAAGCCAGTGTTCAGTATTTTATCCCATCATCTTCAAACCTCTAATGAGTACAGAAATACAATGTATTTTCACGTGATTAAAAAAACCGGAAAAAGAATTCTCAGCTCTTGATATTATCATATGAGAACATACAATTGATGTGAATTCAATTTAATAATATAAGATTAAGGCTTAATTGGATTCGGTATAAGCTACGTGCCAACTCTTGGGGAAATTTCTTGCCTTTTATTGTGCAGATTAATTGTGTTTGATTGTCAATGTGTGCTAAAAATATTTTTGAATGACCATAGGCTGCAAAATATACTTTGTACAGGGGGCGGAGGCAAAACCCACTTTTGCTACCTTTTTACATTGACGTTTATGAACGAACCTTGATAAACATTAATTAACGTAGAACTTATCTTTTAAGAGAAAAATCAAAGGTTTCGTAAGGATTTTTACATTAATGTTTGATGCAAGTATTTATACAGAAAATAAATGAGTTGTTTGGGAAACAGAATTTGGTAGAAATGTACTTTATTGGTAGGTACAGTTCCAAAAATTAAAAGCTTTCGTGTCTGGATTTACACCTGTCACTTCCTACGTCATCGATCGACTCTTGATTGGCTGGTTTGAATTCTTGTCAGCCACTAAAAAAGATCAGATTTTTTTTTGCCTACCAATAAAGTACATTTCTACCAAATTATGTTGGTAGAATTCTACCAATTTTTTTTTTGCTTATGAGAATAATCAACGTAAATTTTATAGTGACTGATTTACGCAAGGCGCTAACCATTTGCAAGGTGGCATCGTTTTGAATTGCGTTGTATCACTGTTTTCACCAACCAATATGTATGGACCATAGCTCGGATGAGTTCAATGATGCAGGTTTCGGGTCAACCAGTTAGGTTTAGCGAGGGTCACTTTTAAATTAATGCATGACCTATATATTTTAATGCAGACATAGATAGGCAATGGTAAGTTTAATAGTTTTGTAAAATTTGCCACAAATTGGTTGCCCGCTGTTACCCTCAGGCGGTAAAGTTTCTAAATTGTTTTGTCCATAACGTCAAAACGGTGAATCCGTTTATAGTGGGGGTTTTACCAATCTATAGCTATGGTAAATATTTCTAATGAGTTCGAAGATGGGGGTTTTGGGGTCAACCCCAAGGGGGTCAGCGGGGTCACAATTTTATACAAATGAACAACCACAACTGTAAGTTGGTGTATGGATACATAACTAGTGGTTACGACGTATTGCGATGTTTGACCCAAATCGATTGACCACTATGACCCATGGGCGTTACAATTATTTGCAAGTTTTAATCAAATATTTTTTCAGTATTTGTACATTTGTATTACCACCTTCTAATACTACTCGGTCTACCGTCTGAGTAGGTATTTTATCCAACCAACCTCAGTGGTTGACCCCAAACCCCCATCACTGAACTCATCCGAGCTATGGTCCTTACAAATTGGTTGGTGAAAACAGAGATACAACGCAATTCAAAACGATGGCACCTTGCAAATGGTTAGCGGCTTGCGTAAATCAGTCACTATAAAATTTACGTTGATTATTCTCATAAGCAAAAAAAAATGGTAGAATTCTATCAACAGAATTTGGTAGAAATGTACTTTATTGGTAGGCAAAAAAAATTTCACTATCTGATCTTTTTTTAGTGGCTGACAAGTACTCAAACCAGCCAATCAAGAGTCGATCGATGACATATGAAGTGACTGGTCTAAATCCAGACACGAAAGCTTTTAATTTTGGAACTGTATATGCGGAAAACCTAACAAAAATCTACCAGTCGTAATCGTTCTTCACTTGAATTCGAAGTTTTGGTAACACATAAGTAAAAATTATCACCAAAATTAAAAATTTTGTTAGAAAATGGATTATTGATTCCATGAAATTTTAAAGGACCTGTTGAACTGGCTAATAGGTGAACTTTCTTTGTAACAAAAGAAGTACCATGCAGGTATGTTTTCAAAAATATGGCATTATGTCACTAGTTTATATATACATTATTTTCGATATCATTAAAAATTCGAACAGTGACTATTAATTAGTCAAGTTTTGCTTGGACAAATAATATTTGGCAAAAAACTAAGCAAACCATTTCTATATTCATACAATACCTGTATAACTAAAAGTTTATGCAAATAAAATGCATAGTATGCAACAAATTTGCAGGCAAACAAGCACGATGAAAGAACATATAGCCAAAAAGGCATTGAAAAAGATTTGAAAACTGTTTCTTTTTCTTCTAGAACCCAACTGGAATGGCAACCATATTCTATTGAGAATAGCTTCAAACTACAGGGGGAATTTTGATACGTTATCTCTCATTGGGGCGCTCATTGGAATTTGACCCCCTATCCTGTGTATTGGCTTCAGAATAAATGAGGATTTGATCGCGTGATACCCGAAGCTTTTGGACGTGCTGAATACTACGATGACAGTCAAGGTCGCGGGCAAACTTCCAAGTTTCAACATTAATTTGAGTATGGTTAGCATACAGAAATTTTTACGTCATTTTCTGGTAATAAAGTGTGGCCTGAGACATTATTTACTCGCGCTGTTTAAAAAAATCTGCTTTGAATGTAATTAAATCTCACCTACATAAAAAACAATGTATGAAGTTGTCTTTGTCTCACTCATATTTAGCTTCTTATCTTAGTAACAGGCTATCCGCATATTTTATGGGGAAATTTTATTTTGCTATAAATGGAACCCAGTGAGGCAGACAGGAAAGTCTGTTATATGCTCAGTTTTTTGTGTTGGCCAAATTATTCTTTAATCGGTCGTCGTAATGGGTATGGACGAGAACGAGAATGTAGCTTTTCTGCAGCGATCTTGGACTTTACCAGTATTAATATTTACCATAGCAGTATTAGGGTTGACAAAACTCTACAATTATAATCGTCATTATTTTATGTTAAGAATGCATTTACTACGAAAGCAAAAGTGCGATAACGACAAAAAGCGAGTTTTAGGCTGGGATGATATTCCAACCGAAAGACGGTTTTTGCCAACAAATCTTACTGGACATCTTTTCAACTTTTTGCCTCTCTCAAGTAAATTGCTTCTAAAAATACTCTCATAATTCACAAAGTTGCAACNCTAAAAATACTCTCATAATTCACAAAGTTGCAACACAACTATAACTTTTCTAACGTTTGTTTATAACTTTGTTACAAATTATTAGGGAGTCTTGAGAAAGGCTTGCTATTGAATGCAAAATATCCCGGCGGACTTACAAAATTTACGGGAGCTAATAAAAAAATTGTGGTGTTCACCTCTCCTCAGTGTATCCAGCAACTGTTCAAGTCTTCCGATTTCGGGCACAACGTTAAAGCTTCCATTGCATACGATAGAATGAAGCCGTTTATCTCCAATGGCTTATTAGTGTCCTCCGGTAAATTTTGGCAGACGCAGCGGAAAGTAATGATGCGGACACAAAGCTTCCAGTCCCTTAAATCCTACATGGGTTTGTTGAACCGCCACAGTGGGACTTTTGTCGGTGAACTGGGACACCTTTTTGAAGATGGAAAACCACACGAAATTAACGGGCATATTAACGTAGTCTTCTTGAAAGTGATTTGTGGTAAGTTTCCTATTCTAGTTATTATTTCTTGCTTATTATTCAATTAACGTACCCCGAATCTTTAGAAATTATAACTGGATACAATGTAAACAACTCGACGGAGTTTAATCGTTACCATCACAACTTTCAAATGTGAGTTTGTATCACTGCATAAAGGTTAACTTAATGCCTTTCTGGACCAATTACTTTCCTGACAGAGATACATATTTCCTTTCAGATGGAAAGAGGCAATTATAACACGTGCCATACGGCCCTGGTTGTTATGGAATCCTTTATGGAAACGTCATCCGTTATACAGGCAGCAGAATAAAGCCATCCAGGAAATGTTCGACTTTGCCACAAAGGTAGACAATATTGATACGGGTAGATATTATTGTTAACTAAAAAATGCATTATACTTTTTTAATGTTTGCGGTCACTCATTGCATTGATTAGAGAATTAAAGAATATCGAGATCAGCGGGTTGACACGGGTTCCTTCCACGTAGAAAAAGAGGAAACAGTAAATGACAGATTTTCGTTTAGATGCTTACTTGATGAACTGCTGGACGCGAATATTGACGATACTCAGATTGTGGATGAGGTTAACACCATGATTTTTGGCGTGAGTAGAGGCACCTATGACGACTAAATGTTTCGAGCTAAATAAATTTGATTGTGGGTTAGTGTTAGTACCCTAATTTTCCTCGTTTATTTCTAAAGGGTCACGAAACAGGAGCCACTGCTATCCATTTCCTTTGCTTTTGCTTGGCACTAAACCAGGATGTACAAGAAAAGTGCCGTGAGGAAGTGGACCAACTTTTTGAAACTGAAGATCATGTTAGCTACGAAGCAGCTCATTCCAAGTTAAAATATGTGGAACGTTGTATTCAAGAGACGCTTCGATTATTCCCTCCTGTTTTTGCGACCCTGCGTCAACTAGACACTCCTTTTACCTTTGAACACCAAAATGACGAATATTATCTACCGATTGGCACCATTGTTTTGGTCGGAACGCTAGGCACTCATAGAAGTGCTGAACATTTTCCGGATCCTTTAAAATACGACCCTGATAGATTTCTTCCAGAGGCGGTAGCCAAGCGACATCCATACTCGTTTATTCCCTTCTCTGGAGGGCCAAGGAATTGCTTAGGGATAAAATTTGCAATGATTCAAATGAAAGTGATTGTGGCACACCTCCTACGACATTTTGTTATGACAACTACAGATAGAATGGAAGATGTGCCTTTATTGCCATTCATCACCTTGACGCCGGCAAAAGACTACACTTTTTTATTGAGAAAGCGAATCATTTCCTAATCTAATTTCCATTGGAATAATCCTAATGACGATTATGTAACCTAATGTAGTATAATGCCATCCTGGTGGGTTTTAAAGATATTCATGGTTTCTTATTCGTGAACTTTGAACCCGAGCATGTTGGCAGCATGGTTTTATGACAGTAAAGATTATATATGAGTATTAATTTAAATTCTGTATCTTTTTAATCATGAAAAAATAGATTGGGAGTACAAAATTTTGACAGTGAAGAACAATCATTTTATTGAACGGAACAGCTAGTTGGTAATTTAATTTAGTACTTAATAACATCCGATCATTTTGTGTCCAAGAACAAAACTAGTGGGGTTAGAATTGGAATCTTCAACCTTAGCGTCGATGGTGATTGTAATGGAAAGCATTCCAAAAATTTCAAGACATGTTGAAAATTAATTCCATCGCGCATCTAGTATACTACTCATTTTGTTTATATAAACTATAAAGTTGTCTATTAAGCTAAATAGGTGTCTAGAGGTATTTAAAAAAAATGTTTTGTCAGTATTTAAACATCGTCAAGCTCCTGATCTCTATAAGCTTATATTTTCAAAAAATCGGATTGTAAACAGTGGACCTTTCAGACCTTTCAGACAGACCCCATGTTTCCTATTCCAGCAGCACTGGACTAAAACTAAATTAAACTAAAGTAGTAGCATAACACAGGAGCATCTAGTATACTACTCATTTTGTTTATATAAACTATAAAGTTGGCTATTAAGCTAAATAGGTGTCTAGAGGTATTTAAAAAAATGTTTTGTCGGTATTTAAACATCGTCAAGCTCCTGATCTCTATAAGCTTATATTTTCAAAAAGTCGGATTGTATGTAAACAGTCGACCTTTCAGACATAACGACCCCATGTTTCCTATTCCAGCAGCACTGGACTAAAACTAAATTAAACTAAAGTAGTAGCATAACACAGGAAAAAGGATTTTCTTTAAATAAACACCCTACAGATACAACATAAAATGTATTATTTTTATCTAAAATATTATTGTCACTTCACTTTACATTCTTTACAGCAATAAATAAGATACAATTATTTGTCCAGAATGTAGTAATATTTATCTGTCATGCGAAAAACAAGTTTATAATTTGTCGTTTATTGACAATATTTAAAAATTACAATAAAAATCCGCATTTAGCAGTAGCAAAAACAGTCTTAAACCCGGATTAAAATTTACACGATTCCACTTAAAGTAAATACCATACATCATGACTCCCTAAATCCCTTGAATTTGTTTTCTATTATAAACCCCAATAAGACACCTGGACTCTGACTCCAAACATCTGGTTTCAAATTTCAGAGAGTCCAACATTGGAAATTCCTGCCAAATGTTAGACTTGTTCATTTTATGGTGGAAATCAGTATACTGAACAACTTCAGGTGTCGATTCAGATTCCGTCCTTCGGTTATTATAATCCCGTTCCATAACAATGTGAAGCCGTTTTAAGGTGTTCTTCAAGGGCAGTAAGAAGTCAATAGAGGACGGCCCAGGAAGGAAAATCTTAAGATGCTGAAGGTACGGAAGTTGCCAACGAAGGAGTCGATGCCCTTCATTTTCAGTTGGTTGAGGATTATACCAATTCGTTAATGGCGGAAGTCTGATAGTCATTTCAGTTACATTTGTGGTGCACTTTTGTTCCACAAGTTGCAAGAATGGGTTCCATTCTTGATAGCCGCCAGCATAATATAAGTTTAGTTTCTTTAAATTTGACCATTGGTCCGGTTGGGTTGCCATCTGTTGTACCTCTGCTGTGTTCCACACGACGAATGAAAATTCCGTGGCGTTTGGCAAACGGAACTGGTCAAAGCCGTAATTGAATATCTCTTCATAATCCTTCGTAGGTGGAAATTTTCTGTGAAACTGAAGTTTCTCTACGTGACCGTTCTTCTCCATAAAATCTCGAAAAATTGGAGGGGGAAGGTCATCTGTTTTAAAATATTTTAACTTTTCCATCTTCGGCATTGAACTTTTCTTCACTTCCGGCTCCAGTTTTGTCTTAAGAAATATGGGGTACTCACAATCGTTGTCAGTGCTGTCTTCATCATTTGTATCTGATTCTAAATCACTCCGTGAAATGGGAAATGACCAGTAGAATACTTGAAGATTAGGTAGGAGAGTCAACCATTCTCGAACTTTTTGATAGTACGGTGTACTCATGAAAATGGAATGCTTCAACTGAATGTCAAAGAACCATACGTGACGTCCGTACTTGGTAAGCAATTTAGTTATGCTGTTCCAGAATTGTGTTGTTTCTTTCTTATTGGGATAAAGATAGGATTTTTCTTCTAAACTAATCTTCCTGTCACAAAAAGGATTTATCTTACCGTCTCCGTGAGAATCCTCAAATGTCTCCAAAAAATCTTCTATTTTCTCCCCACAATGAAATGTAAAATAAGTCGAAGTCGCTCCATCCTCCACTCGTGCATTGCTTTCCTCACCATCACTAAACTCGTCACCCTCTTCATCCGAATCATCACAGTCACTATTTCCGCTAAGAAAATTGCGCTCATTTAAATGTTTTAACACCACTGGGTCAAGTGAAAAGTTTCCAGCGTGGTTTACCAGTGCATTTTGCACGCCCTTATTCCACGATTTACAAACTAGGCGAATATTAAACACATTCAGTTTTCCGAAAACGGGAGAATACAAGTGGCAGTGGCAGGTTTCATTGTCATCACTATCGCTATCACTGCTACTGTCGAAACCATCATCATCACAAACTCTACAGTGACGTTCATTCTTTTTGCTCCAGTTTCCGAGAATCGGCATAATCTTGGGGAACAGATACTCTAGCAGGCGCCCTTGCAGCAGGTCTTCGAAAAAAGGAGATGCCAGGATACAATTTTCCAGGTCTACAGGGTCACTTATTTTTTCTAGTACCATTGTCCAAATCTGCAACGGCACATTACAAAAATAACTTTAATTCGAGCAAATCTGGTTATGTTAGTGTTTGGAAATTAGCGGTAAAAATTTCATACCTCCAATGAGAACATTTGGCTTAACAAGTGTTCTCGGTCCTTCAGCTCCATATTCTCCGAACCAATAACATGTCTCTGATTGTGGTTATCTTCATCCAAATCCACCCTCCTGGGTTTCCGCTCTTTCTTCTCTTCCATTTTAATGTATTAATAAAATCTATATATACTCTGACACCTTTAATAATTAATAAATCTTGGAGTTAATCTTGCTGCTTTTCACTAAACTTGTTAAATTAGTGAAAATACTGTCTTGTCAATTAGTAATATACTTTCTTAATTAAAATTTTCTTTAAACTTCTCTAATGCTTAAATGTAAGGTAACCTACACCTGACAAGTCAGACAAGTGAAGACTACCTAAGGAACAGTCCACGTAACCAGGGTAACGGGCAATTTTTGCGACCGTCTTCTACCGATTTACACTACATGCACGTATATTTACGCAGCTGTTCCTGTGTCTGCACACAGGCAATGCATCTATTTATTTGAAGTGTGTGAAATGTTAATGTATTCACAAGTTATAAGTTATAGGAATGCATGTCAGGATCTCACGAGCCGACAAAGCTGAAGTTTTTACGCCTGAAAAGTTAACATTTTTGAGCCGACAAAACCAACAAATTACATTTCGACACAAAGATCAAATTGTCATCATTTAATTCACAAAGACACTTAATATAGTACGTCATGAGCTGATAGTAGTAGACATTCATTTTACCGCGATCCGAAAAATAAACAGTGATCAAGTTATTAGCTGGCCAGATTCCAATTTTCCATTTCAGCGATGTTGGTAGAAAATAGGCATAGAATTTCACTAAAAATTGGCACATGAGTACCGTATGTCACTGCACTGGCTTCTATGGGATGGGAAGCAAGACTAAGGGCCTGTGTGCCAAATCGGAGCCATTTCGGATAAAGTATAATTTTCAACCCCACAAATGATCCCTCGGGGGTGGACCAAATTTGCTGAAATTATATTTCATGTGTCAGTACCTTAAGGTACATGTATGCCAAATTAGAGCCAAATAGTCTGAAGCTTGTGGTGAGGATCAGGTCAGACTTCATGACAGACGGACAGACAGACAGGCAAATACGCTAAAGTCAATACTGCGGTGAAATATCTTTCTGCCAGAAAGGCAGAAAGTTTGTGCGTAATCATTAGAAATCAAATCAATAACACAATATCTAAAAATCTAGTGTAGTGGCACTGCAGGAAAATACACATGGAATTATATCAACACTACACACTACACACACTACACCAACAAGCAGCAAAACTTGTTCGAACATTCGATCCCTGGTTCCGAGAACATAGGGATCTTGTCGAATACCACATGCATTAAATTGAGAACATCACGTCATTTTTCTTATCCTCTATATGTTGAAATACTCGGAGAACATGAAGAAAGTCCTGCAACCCTGTGGCTACCAAGTCAAGTCGCAATAGCAACCATGCATAATCTGCCTCGTGTTTCGAATGCGTTTTACATTACGAGGAGGGCAAATAGACTTGGTGTTTACGCAGCCTATACATACGTATAATAGAGGGCCCTCGGGCCCTGGCCGTTCAGCAAGCTAGGCTCGAGCGCTCGGACAGATTCTGCAGGGTTGCGCAATAGTAGAAAAGTGATGAATAAAAATAAACAAACCGAATGTGAGATGTATATTGTCAGCTGTAGGCTCTGCTTGTGTTTTTGGTTATCTCGCTTCTCGCTGTGTAGTCCGATCTCTTTACTCTGTATATTACAATTAAACCCGTACAAGTTGCTCTGCTTCTGCTTTAGTGAATGCTTTAGTGTTCAATATTAGCATTTAATTCAATTCAATAATTAGTTTGTGTGCTGTGTGTTATATCTATTAAGCAAACCACTATTATAAAAGAACTGAAGAATAGCGAACGGTAATGAAACCATAATGGAAGGATAACGGGAACTGAAGGAAATTTTTGTAGATAATGTGTGGTTACCAAGAAGTTGCAGTTATTCCAAAACAAAAATAATTGTAACGGTGGAGGAGCAAACACGTCGCAAAAAATGAAGAGGAAAGGAAATAAGCAGTCATTCAAACTGTGTAACGTTTAAATTTAACAGTGGTAATCGGTACAGTGGTTATGTAATGACTACCAAAACACATTTAGTTGTGCTGGTTGTTGTGAAAAAATCATTGGATAAGAAATAATGGGATAGGAAATTGGTTGGATTGGAACGCAGGACGTTGCAACTATTACAAGGCCTTTTGTGGCCGGACTACTACTTTGACATTGTTTTGGTTTTGGCGTATGCGAGAAAAGAGTGAATTGTGGTGACAAACATTTTGGATTGAGGAGAGAGAGAGGTGGCTATTTTTGGTCATGGATTCACTGAGAGAAGAGAGAGAATAAGAGAGCTGTGGAAAATTACTGATGGCCTGATGGGTTGAAAATGATTGGACTTTCTCTCTGACATTGCCGTAGTCGTGGTGGAAGTATAGTAGCAAAAGTGGACAATTACTTGTAAAAATAATATTTGGGCGGTCTAAAGGGTAAGGGTAAGCGGGAGGGAGGGAAAGGGAATATTGGAGGAAGAGAAGGAGAAGGGCAGTAGGGATAACATGGATCTACAAGATTCAAAAAGAAGAGAAGCGATGTCCAAGTAAGTGAAACTGAAGGATGAGAGCAATGATGAATTGAATGGATAAATGAGGGTGTTGTTGATGATGATGACAATTATGATTTTTTTTATTTTTTTTA